>PVIH01004019.1:0-18374 GCA_004025045.1 Sigmodon hispidus | reverse complement strand
ATCTTTATATAAGGTGGTTTCAGAGTCTTTTTTTTCCATATGCTTCTGCTATGTTGAAATACTCAGGGCCCTGGGCAGGATAGCTGGACTCTAGTGGAGACATGTTGTCCTGGATGTCACTAATTTTGTTTTTATGCTAGTATCTAGGCATCTGGATTTGGGAGAATTATAGATATAGGTGCTAATTTCTGGAAGTCAGAAGAGAATGGTCTATGATATTCACAGAAGGTGTAGACAGGAGCTACAGCTGGGAGAAGTTTTGCTGATTTGGTCTACTTGGGGAAGAGAGAAACCAGAGAAGATCTGTGGACAGGCAGCTGGTCTTCTGGCAGGCATGGCCTGTGGTTAAGCAGGGGGATATCTACCCAAGCTGGGGGCTGGGACTCAGAAACAAGTGGAGAGGGGAGGCCAGGAGGGGATTGTCTGTGGGGTCCACAGGAGGCATGGGCAGTGCAGTTGGTGTTCTTTTGCAATGTTAGGGATGAACCTGAGGGATTGGGTCTGCAGGCAGGCTACCTGGTCCTTTGGTCAAGATCTCTTTTTCAAATATTTTTAAAATGTCTAATAGCTTTTAGTAGAATATAGCAGGGTTTTTTTTTACATTGAATTGCAAAACGTGTGTTGAAAATATTTCTCCAGTATGAAGATGCCCTACTCACATTTGTCTAATAAGAAACTTGACTTTCTGGTTTGGTTTTAATCTGTTGGTACTGACCATGATCATTACATAATGATAACTAAACTATTTGTAGATCACAGTGCCAGCTCTTACATGATCCTTGCAGGTAATTATTTTCCTTGCTGCTCTCTAGCCGATCATGTTGAAGTACACTTGAGAGAATGCCAGGCCAGTGTGAAGCACACATCCAGTGTCTGTGCTTTAGAAGGTGGCAGTGCTGGGAAGTAATTCTTTCCAGCCTTAACCCAGAAGAATAAAGAAGGGCAGGAGCAGCTATCCCCTATTCCCAGGACAGCTACTAAAAGATGTGAGGCCAGTGCCCTGTGAGCCAGTGACTCTCAGACTTCTGTGAATGACAGTGTTACCACCCCTTGCTTGAGTTCCACAGTGAGCAAGACAAATAGATACTTGAAGATTTCAAAAACTGCATAGATAAGAAAGCTAAAACACCAAGCATTTGCTGGGCTTTAGAACAGTTGAACTACAGCAACCCAGTGCCTAATATTTCTCTGCTTTTTTTAATCTTCTATTCAGTCTCTCTCATTCATCATATCTGTTTCCTTTGCAGCCAGCAAAATCCCACCACAATAAAGAAATTGCCAAAGGACTGTCCAATGCCTTTTCTTTCCCTACAATTTTTCAGTGTTAAATATTGCTTGTAATAAGTGAGTTATCAGCTGGGCTCAGATCTCATATGTAGCCACTTTGATTGAGAGGGATTAGCAGAAGTAAACTTTGATCTGTTCTTTATCCTCAAAGCTCATTTTTGTTTCTGATACATCTATTGGTCTCCTTTATTATTTCTCTTATGTTTACTTCTGAGTAGTTGATATAATTGTTGTAACTGTTAATTTTTTTACTGTACCACAAATATAAAAACTTTTAAACTCATCAAACATAAATCCAATACATTTTAATTTTTTTGAGCATATCATAAGCCTGCAGCATATGTACTGGCAGATTAATAATGCTGGCAGTGCCATTCAGAGTGTCCACTGTGGTTAATTCACAAAGAATTACTCAATATTATGTGGCCCAAGACATTTTTATAGGTCATAGGAACACTGTTTTCACAAGCCAGGGAATTGGGAGAAGTATCTAAAACATAAGCCAACTGTTATTAAAATAATTTTTCAATATCTTTGGGTTCTAATGTTCCTTCTTTCAAATCCATGTATTGAAAAAATGTGAAAGATGCCAAGTGTCCTCATCATGAAAAAAGCACATAATATATAAGAGTGCAAGAACTACACAGTAAACTTCAAGTCTTATAAACTTGTACTAATAAAAAAATACAAAGTAGGGGTAGATAAAGGGAAGTTCTGTTTTGCCTTTTGTTTTAAGCAAAAGTACTTGTTTTAGTTAACTTATCTGTCAACTTGACACAGCCCAGAGATATTTGAGGGAGTCTCAGTTGAATAATTGCCCTGATCAGGTTGTCCTGTGCTTGTAGACTGATGATTGATGATTGATATGGAAGGGCATGGCCCACTGTGAGCAGCACCATCCCTAGGAAGATGGTGCTGGGCTATATAAAAGCCAGCAGAATATGACCAAGTAGAAGATCAGTAAGTTGCATTCTTTTATGGCTTCTGCTTCAAGCTGCTGACAAGTTCATGCCCTGACTGTCCTCAATGATGGATTCTGACCTGGAAGCATAAGACAAAATAAACGCTTTCCTCCAAGAGTTGTTTGGGGCTAAAGTGTTTTATCACAAAAACAGAAATGCAGATTTAAACAAAGCTATTGCTTTGGCTAGAAGAGGCTGAACCCAACCCCTCATATTATGTGTCTTAGGTTTCTATTGCTGTGAAGACACACCATGACAATGGCTATTCTGAAAAAGGAAAACAGTGAATTGGCTGGCTTACAGTTCAGAGGTTCAGTTTATTATCATCGTGATGGAACATAGCAGCATCCAAGCAGACAGGGTACTGGAGGAGATGAGCGTTCTATATCTTATGTGGAACAGAAAGGGGTTTGTATTAGTGGGTGTGGCTTGAGCATATATGAGACCTCAAAGCCTACTTCCACAGTGACACATTTCCTCCAACAAAGTCACACCTACTTCAACAAGGCTACACCTCCTAATAGTGCTACTCCCTTTGGTAGTGGTTATCTTTCAAACCATGCCAGGATAGGGTATTACCTATTGATTATGGAAAGAAAAGAGTTGCAGGAGGTCAAGGGCACATTTAGGTCTAATGGCCTGTAATTCATTATCCATCTTGTGCTGGGAAAAGAGATCAAGTAGCTGTCTAGCCAACACCATCCCCTACTACCAGTCATCTGAGGCTAGCCTCTGTTCTACAGAAAACGCTTCACAAGCTGTTTTACAGGGTGGAATTATGTACCAGGAACCAGTTACAGAATATCACATAAGACCTTCTGGTACTGATAGCACATAGTATGAATGGAAGTAAAATTAAACCTGACTGTTGGAGACCAGTAGTTGGCTTGCTGGTAGGTGCCAAAATAGAAGACAACCATTTGGCTTTAGAACAATGAAAACCATCTGAATTTAAAACAGGAAACTTCCTGCATTTGAATCATGACATTGGGAATTCTTCCATATAGACCTAATTGGTTAGGAAGATGATAGAAGTTTAGGTAAATACTATGCCTTCTGTATGTGTCTTTACCTCTAAGTCTATATACTATACATGTGTCAGAGGAAGAATGCATATGTTAAGTCAGGATAACCTAAGTGGACTTAGGAATAAGGCATGCCTAGCTGCCCTCACCAGTGAACGTAAGCATACATTTTCTCTGTCATCTTGTTATTTTAATGTCTGAAAATATCATATGTTCATATAATATCTTTGATTAAATATACTTCCATTCCTACCCCCACCCAGAAATCTTTACCATATCTTTCCTACCATTTATCCTTCACAATTTTATGTGCACTTTAAGACGTACTGGGTCCATTAACACTGTCCATGTGCACGTGGGTATAGGACCAACTACTAGAACATTAGCAATCTCTCAGGGTCCACTTTCCTGAAGAAAAGTATCCATCTCCAAGCAACCACCACTTTTCCACCAGCAATTCCTCACCTAGGAGTGAGATGTTATGACCACCTCCCACATTTGTGCTGATTTTTTTCTGACTTGATCTCACATAGGGCTTGTGTATTATATCATACTCACATTACTATGAAATTTAAACATGTTTGGTGGTAAAGATCCATGAATACATAGAGATTGCTGTGTAAACATAAGAATGGGTAGCAAAAATAACAGGGTGATCCCTTGAATACTTTCTCTGTTCAAGCAAGTTTAGAGAAGCCTAGGTTAAGCTTATTTAGCCATACATTTATTTTTGTGTGTCTCTTAGATTGTACAGGACATTTACTTTTATACTTTGAAGAATATGACATCATAAGTCAATGCCTTGGATATTAAGTGTAGCAGTGTCTACATTCAGGGTACATGAACCTATTTAGCAACATTGTATAGAAGTTCTGTTCCCAAGACCTTTCATGGAGGTGGGTGACTGTAGCAGAAGGATAAGCATGATTACAATTCTTAGAGGTCAAAGCACTCAATGTTTCTACATTGTGTGTTCTACAGGTACATCCCAGCTGTATATTTATTGGACAGTAGACATCAGGTTGTTTGATTTTATGTAGTCTTTAGTTTATAACAATGACAGAAAGATAAATCCGACATACCAGTCCCGGTCATGGGATGGAACTCTGATGAGTGTTTTTGGAATACTCTACTAAATAAAGGATGGAAGAAAACTGTGCCAGCATTTGAAAGATCTGTACTGAGAAGAGAGCTTGGGAAAAGAACTGAGAAAGATCACAGTGCATAGGGAAGTTCCTGCTCATGAAACTTGTAGGTACCAAGATGCAAGAGACAATCTGACATGTGTCATTTAACTTCTTGAACTGCATTTGTCTGATTCATAGGTTGGAGATTGTATGTCTCCTTTTCTGTGCCCCCAGGACAATGCAAAACAAAAGTAGTAATAACAGATGTGAGTGTTCTTGAAAAAGTAGGGCCACTATATCATGGAAACTATGAGGAGTAGAATATTTCTCTCTTGGTAGCCTTAATTAAAGCTTCTTTTTGTTTTAATTCTATTTTAGCAGTGGTATAAATCAATTTGCTAAACCAAGAGTGAAAGAATGTGCTTTTGTAATCCATCATTAGGCTACTTGCGGTACTCAACACACTATCCCAATGTGCTCAAGTCAAACTTCATTCCTGTAACCAAATTTTTATTATGGAAATACTAACTCATCCTATCTAAGGCAGACTATTGCTTTATGAAATTTTTGTCTCAGGAGAAAGCTTGGATCTTGATAGATATCAATTTTAACCAAAAAAGAAGAGACCGTTCATAGCTTCTTCTCTCCTGAAGCTGTAATTAGTTAAGTTTGAATATTCTCACTTCTGCTAAAATTAGGCAATGAGTTGAGATAATTGTGTTGAGGGCTGTCATACTTAATATCTAATCAAATTAGCTGAATTCTGTTCAAATGGTATCAGCTGCTTGCATTATTTTTAATATTTCTAAAACTCAATTCATTTCTGGTTCAGAAAAGTACTGCATCCAGCCTCCTTTTAATTAGCTGCTGTTTTTATTTTTAGAATCATTCTCCTGCTACTTAAATGTGCATAACCTAACCACCTTCTTGCTGGCATTTCCACCCATTTTCTTACAGTTCTTGACACTCAATAGTGTAAGAATTTCTCCAATCTAATTCAATCATTCCGCTGGGATGGAACCTCAAAGTGCCAAAAATACAATTCATTTTGTATTCCCAGCAGAAGAAAAGGGTTGTTTACTGGGGGTGTATAACTCTTGGGAAAACTCTATACCACACAGAGTAAACATAAAAGATCTTGTCTCATTTAATGTTATTTCTATTTATTTATTTATTTATTTATTTATTTTATTTCATTTAATGTTATTTCTTTTTCAAAAGGTTAGTTAGTCTTTGAGTCATTTTCTGGGGCCTCCTGCTTATCAATTCCAGCATGTGAGTAGGTTCTTGTATGTGTTCTGTTGGGGCTTGCTTTTGAAGATCACAATTACTAGGTAAAGGAAAAGAAACTATAACATATCTTTTAGAATTTATCTCAACCTCTGCTCACACTAGCCATTGGATTACCTATCTCCAAATGATCCTTCCAAACTATACCCCACCCACCTCTACATTATTCCTTCTGTTGAAAGTCTCTAATTTAAACCCGACTTGGTGGCAGTCATGAGTATTTATAAAATATTCTTTAGGACAACTGAAGCAAAGCTGGATAAAAGAAAAAGAAAGAAAAAAAGCAGACTTGAACACTGAAGCAACCTCAGACCTCTCTTTATTTTGATGATATATTTTTGTAAGGAAAATAAATATTCAGATGATCAGGAATGTATATAACTAAATGAAATCAAGAAAAATAACAGTATGTATTTAAAAAGAACTATGAAATTATCAGGGCTTAGAATGGAGCTAAGGGAAGTACTGAAATATAGCAAAAGATAGGAAATCATGTAGATGGTTCCACTATAAATGTTCACAAGTGGCTATGTTTTCACTAAACGGGATTATTCAGATGAACATTAAAAGGTCAGAACCTTGGCCTCCAGACTTTGCATCGTGTGTATGGAAAGAACTATGGCAATCCTAGGTCACTAGATAGCAGACCCCAAACCGCATACATTTGATGCATTTTGTTTTAAAAATAGACCTTATTTTTCAGCTTCCTCTGTAGTTCTATGTGAAAATTGGTAAATCAATTTTTACTTGTTTTATTGACAAAACATAATTCGGATATCTGAGTTGATGGTTTTGTGATTTAGCTGGGTAAACTATCTTTGCAACAGATAAGTTATTTATAAAAATTAAAAACTCACTATTCTAAAAAAAAAGTAGTCTCTAATCAAGTATAGAAACATACATTTTTTAAAGGAACATTTAAAAATGACCTATCTCTTGTAATATCTCTTCCAATCTAACGTGTGTGGAGCAGGTCTCATGCTGGAAAAGGAACTGGTATGATTAATCCAGAGGGCTGCTCTTGATAATACTACTTTCCCACCTGTCAGAGAGAGTTGAAGAAAACGCATCACAAAGAAAGAAACTGGAAAAAAGCAATTTTACCTTTGCAAGTAGATGCCAGTTGGAGATAGCTTATTGGTTATGGATGGGAGTCTATGTCCACTTCCCCTCTCATCAACTCTGGGACTCCATCTAACCAGAACGTGTGCAGGCCCTGTTCCTGCTGCCATAGCCCCTTCGTTCATATGTGCATCAGCCCTGTTGTGTTGGAAGACACTGTTTCCTTGGAATCTTACATCTTCTCTAGCTCTTAGAATTTAAGCCCTGTGCCAGCAGTAGATGGTCAACACATAACAAACTCAACAGTCTTTCTGTAGACTTTTTGTTTCATTGCTTTGTTTGGGTGTTTTTGGTTTGGTTGGTTTTAGTTTTGTCTTATTGGCCTTTTGCTTAAATATTAATTATGGTTTTCAATCTTGGGCTTTAATCTGTTTGTTTTTTTCTTTTTTAAAATTTTAGCTTATTTGGTTTCTGTTCATTTGTTTTCTAAACATAGAGGAAAGGGCCTAGAGTTGGGTGGGTGGAAG
Organism: Sigmodon hispidus; assembly: GCA_004025045.1. NCBI lineage: Eukaryota > Metazoa > Chordata > Mammalia > Rodentia > Cricetidae > Sigmodon > Sigmodon hispidus. The sequence goes on along the minus strand of PVIH01004019.1, from coordinate 11,094 downwards.
AGAAATAGGATCTAGAAGGGGTCGGCGGAGGAGAAATGGTGACCAGAACAATTTTTATGAATTTTTTTTCAGTGAAGATAAAAAGAGAGAAATTCTACTTATGAATTATTAGAAAGCAACCAGCCTTAATAACTAGCATCCATATATATGGAGCAAAAGAGTACACATTGACCATGATGTACTGCGCTGAACAAACAGTTCATTCATAGGATAACCTTGCCATCACTAGAAGGATGTAGCCCATATCAAAGGTGAAGTTAATTAGGAGCCCAATGTGGGGCGGTAGGAATGTGACTGTGTGTTTCTTTCTTCTCTCTCTCTCTCATCTTACTTTTTAAATTCCCAAGCTAATCTTCTATGTTGTGCTATGTTCATGTTGATGTGTATGCTACCATGGGAGAGAAAAAGCTAGGGACTGATTTTCTTTACTAGTCTCTTTTTCTTTTTTTCAAAATAAGCAGTTTAATGTATACTTAAAATCTGAAATTTACATGTTAAAAACTATGGAACAAATGACTATGAAAAAAATATATATACACATATATATGAATATGTATAATATTAGGATAATCATTTTTTCTTTTTTGTTTTTTTTGATTTTGGGGGTTTGTTTTATTTTTTATTTATTTTTGAATAAAGTCTCATTTTTTATCCATGTATCCCCTTGTTCAAACTCCCTTCCCCCTCCTGCCCCTCCCATTCACTCTGTTAGTCTCCTCTTATGCTGAAGCACAGATGTCACCATTGATATATGCTGTATTGTTTATAAGCACTTGTTGGATGGTCTGCATTGCCAATTTTAAAGACAGAAACATAGCAAGTAGGGCTGATCCATTCAGGAAGACTTTCTTATGTTTGGCAAGGTGAGAAATGGATGCTCCAGTTAGCTTTTATGGTCATTTTCTATTGGCAAAAATGATCCATTCCTTTTCATCTCAGCTCCTGAGGTCAGGAACACAAAACTTAAAGGTGTGAGCTTCACTCTTCCACATCTCACCTCCATTGACTGACTCAGAGATTACTCTAGGTTTCTGAGCTGTTTTCAGTGATCCCGACCATGCTCCCTGTAGGACTGAAATCCCCTAAACTACATAGCATGAGTCAGACCAGTGTCCTAGGAGGAGCCTTCAAATACCAATTTCACATGCAAAATTCTCTAGTTCCTTAATGGACTTGTCATGTCTAGTTAAATTTTACTTGCCTTTAAATGTAACGTAGCTGGTAAGGTCATGGTTACAGATTTTATTTACTTGATTACATGCTGGCAAGATTCAAGTTCATTATTTACCATGAAAACCTACAGTTAAGGAACGTGCACAGAGAAAAATAACTGTTAATCGGAATTGTATTGACTCAGGCTAGTCAATGTATGTTGTTACATTTCCAGTAGTTGCTGACAATTGTTTGTCTTCTCATGTGTTTTAGAAACTTTCACAAGGATCTTTTCAATGAATTATGGAGGATTCACTAGAAAAGGGTTCCATTTGAAGAAAGTGTCATTCAAATATTACAGTTTAACCTGAGATGAGGTGATAAAAATCAGGCAAGTGGAAAGAAGGCTTTGATAATGAGACTAATTTGAAATGTAATGTTAACCATAGTTACATTGTTTCACTTTGGTCATGAATCTTTATTTTATTGAACTTAGATTAGTAAGTCTTCCAGTGTCTTGGAGTGGTCTGATTAGAATCTGAATGAGCTTTGAGAATCCTGACTTCTTCATTGTGTTGATGATGTCTGTCTTGACTATGAACAACAGCCTAGTGTTTATCTCCCCATGTGTGAGTATCCTGTAAGAAATATTCTACTTTGATACTTTTTTTTTTTTTACAAAGGCACAGTGGCTGAACTGAGATTTAAGACAGGGTCTTAGGCAAGCATAAAAGAAAATCAGAAACTTCTTGCTGGCAATAAAGCTGGTTATTTGTGGGTGCATACCTATCCTAACCAGTAATACCAAGGCTGTGACAAGTGTCCTCCCACAGGAGTTAGTTGATGACTTACATGAGAGCAAGCACACTTGGTATAAACCTAAGTGTAGACACAGAGGGTGTGAGAAAGCTCCAGACCTTACGCTCATCCATCCACGTGCATCCCTGGATCAGCAAAAGAACATACTTTTTGGTGTCTAGAAAACTCCAAAAATAGTTTACATTATATTTTAACTTTATTTATTTCTTTACATTGTGTTAGTTTGACTATAAGTTACAGATTTTGGGGAGAGCAATGTCAAAAACAGCTCTTAAAGGACACAAGACATAAATGTTGACCATGAGTAACTGAAGGCAAGATATACTAATATGTCTGGCTTGATTCAGGGGGATAATGTTTAAAATAAAATAGTAGCAGCAACAGTAGCAAAATCACCTCACCCAGTATTAAGAATTTTTTTTAATTCTTTTTCTATTTTTTTGCACAAAGATCCTTCACTAAACATTAAACAAAAACATTTAGCTATAGCATTTTCTCAGTGTTCCTTTTGCCCACAGGCTAAGAGGAAGCTAGAAGACAGGCTCTTGAGTTGGTATTCCTGGAGACCAGACAGAATCCAGGAGGGCTGCCTGTGGTCATCAGATTTGAAGGGCACTGCCTCCTTCAATGACACACAGCCTTCTTGCACTTCCTGAGGACATCATGAATGTGTAAACTAAGGGCAACACAGTTCTACATTAGCAAGTGGATAAGCATTATGTACACATCTTTGGTGATCAACATCTTCTACAAAAACAAACCCCACAAAAAACAAAACATTAAATATGTCCAATGGAAAAGCCAGTTCACACAATCTACACAATTATTTTTGCTAACAAAAAGATATTTTGTAAAACAACAGTCATGAAATTTCAACCTAGCTAACTCTTTTAGTTTGTATCATTTTAAATAAACAATGTCACCTTAAATGGAAATTTATGATGTCTATATTAATTCTCAGATGAAGAAATAAATGGCATTTTAAATAAATTAGATTCCACTAAACAATACACCTGAAAATACATGGTCTCTGTAATTCAGGTACAAAATATTGAAACCTCTTTACGTCTTTAATGTCTGTCCTTACATTAGCCAGTCTAACAACTAGCAATCCCTTTATTCTCATGTTTTATATAGCACATAAGACTTAATTCACACAATAAAAATCATCTTTGCATCTCACTGTGGTAAAAGAGTTTTTGAAAAAAAGAAAATGTTATTCTCAAAAGAGCAATTTAAAGTTGTGTGAGACTATACTTTTCTTGGATTCTTTTTGTCCTTTTATTATAATAAATACTACAACAGGGCATATATATTAACAATGTCATATTACATACACAAATACAAACGGACTTAACTGTTTACCTAAACTAATTCATGCTGTTGGGTCCTATGTACCCATTAGGTCTGGGGCCCCTGCAGAACTTCCAAGCTGTTTCCCTTGCAGTTGTAGAAAGGCAAGCTCCACCCCCTGTCCCATCTTCTTCCCAACCCTTGACCATAGAACCACATCTCTGTCCTTTTCTGTCAATAAAGAGAAAAGAAATGAGCAATTTGATCACCCTGATAGTATTAAACTGTGAAAGTAAGTTTGACCCACTGTAGTAGTTTAACTGTATTTGGCTTCCATAAGCTCACCAGGAGTGGCACTATTAGGAGGTATGACTTTGATGGAATGGATATGGTCTTGTTAGAGGAAGTGTGTCACTGTGGAGGGGGGCTTTCAGGTCTCCTATGCTATGGATACTGCCCAGTGTCATAGTTGACTTCCTGTTACCTGCAAGATGTAGGACTACGAGCCCTAGCACCTTGTCTGCCTGCATGCTGCCATGCTCTCCTTTGTGATCATAAGGACTGAACCTCTGAAACTGTAAGTGAATGCCCCAATTAGATGTTTTCTTTATAAGAGCTGCCATGGTCATGGTGTCTCTTCACAACAGTAAAAAACTAAGACACCTTTTAGCCTTTCATTATTGCTTCTGATACGAAGATGGAATTAACTGTCTTTCACATTCAAAGAATTGTCAGACCTCAGGGACCCTAAAGAGTAAGGTGGGCTTGGAGAAGAAAAGGGAACCAAGGTTCTTATTGCATAAGAAGAATCACTTTTTGTAGTCTTCCGTCACTAAGAGGAGAGAGCTGCTATGGGGTATGTAGCAGTTAGCAACAAGATACCTTGAGTTATGTTGATGATGAGTTCTGCAGAAGCCCAAGTCAGAAAAAGATGATGTTTCTTCCCTTTTAATCTTACCTACCTGTTAATGTGCCAGAATGTTTTTTATAAAATAACAGCTGGATCTTGCCCCTCCTCCAATCTACAGAGTATTCTCAGCTGACTGTCCACCTCCTGTGTGAAGCCTTCACAACCACCTCTAACCAAACCAAGTTTTCATTTTTCAAAATTGATCTTAAAATCTCAGAGCAGAAGAGAGTCACTTGTAGCTATCATCATTCGGGGGCCAATATTTTCCTTCCCCACATTTTTATCCCCAGAGTTTCCAAACATCAGAAAGAGCTGCGAAACTCTTGCCCAGTTTTCCCATGCTAATAGTATTCAAATCCAGATGTGAGAAGGTATGTTCATTTGTTTTTTAACATATTAACAGACATTGAAAAATGGCATTGTGTTCTTAAAGGACTCAACAAAGTCAGCCAAGAGGCTTCTCTCTGGGAACAGTTGAACTCTATTGCTTTCTTCACTCAGCTAGTTACAAATATCAGCTTGGAGAACTTGTGGAAATCCCTTAGCAGTCCGATAAGGTATTCATATGCTGTAGTTGACAAATCAGAAACAAAAAGGTTCTAATGAGTTTTCAGCAGCAGTGACTTCTGGTCCTTTGCATATTGGACACATGGGTTGAATGGAAAGGTGCTTGGTTGTAGGGTGTTCCCTGACTCGTGAATGTTGCAGGAGTAGTTGTGTCTCCTTTAAGCCTTATAGATTGGGGGGCAGGCTACAAACAAACTACACATTTACAATTACCTGACGTAGGTTTATTTATTTACTTAATTACTTAGAGATAAGGTCTCATGCAGTCTGAGCTGTCCCAAACTTTCTATGTATGCAAGGATAGATGACCTTGAGCTTTACATTGATCTGGCCCCACCTCCCAAGTCCTAGAGTTCAAACCCAGGGTTTCATGCACGCTGTGCAAGCACTCTTACTCCTAGGAGCCACTTCTTTTTGCCCCTGACACTTTAAAGCTAGAATAACAGCCCAAACTAAAAATTTTATGGGTAAGTCTCTTCTCAGTGTGTTTGCTTTCAACCATGACAATATTAAGGTCACAAGACCAGTCTTCCACACTTAAAGTGTGAATGTCCCAAATATTCAATGGTTGAAGTGTCTCTCAATCTTATCATCAACTTCCCTTACAGAGGCAAGGATGAAGGACATGTCATCTCCTCACGTGAGGAGTTGGCAAATTTGCCTTCCGGTGGCTTAGGATAGAAGCATCGGCATGCTGAGCCTGACAGAAGCAAGCTCTTCATCAGAGTTGAGTTGATTTAATGATAAATATATCAAGCAATTTGCTGCAAGGACTATCCACACACAAAGCATCCTCTCCAAACCACTTTCAATGCTGTCATTAGAAAATAAATACGCCACATTTGGGGGTTTTCAAGTCAAAGCACTTCTGTCAGACACTTCCTCTACTGTCATCAACTGAATGCAGACACTCTTCTATTTCCGTAATTTAAACATCAGCATTTTCTGTCCAAGCTAAAATATGCCACTAAAATAAGGATAAGAGCAGATATCAAAATATCTTATTACAGAGGCCTATGTTTTATTTATTACCGCCTGGAGCTAAGATATTACCTATTCCCATTGGGAATTTTTTTCTACTGCCCCATGTTGCCACACAGTAGACAATTTATAAGCAGAAGAAGGTGTCACGTAGAGGTCCATCACAGGTAAAGTATTTCCTGTAACTATTAGAAGCTGCCTATCTATATATGTCTAGTTCAGGGATGGGAGGTATGTAAAGGACCTAACTTGAAACACTTGCCAATTCCACTACCACCACCCCAAAAAAATTAGGAACAGCTGACTTTGCTGCAGGCTCTTGTTTACTCCCAGAAGTAAATTAAAGAAACAGAATTGGAAGCTGCGGGTGGGATACATTAATTGTCTTGCTGGGCTGTTGGTAATGTCTAAAGTGTTTTGTATTCTAAAAGCACTCCATAAATCTGTCACTGTAAGTACCTTTATCATTGAGAGAGGCAAGACTGGTAATGATAAAGCGAATTAAATGAGCAAAGTTGGATTTTATTTTACTTTCACACAAAGAAAAACATGCCAGGTTAGTAAATGCTGAATTAGAGAATCATGCAATAAAAGCTCACTGGAGAGACAAGGTTACCATAGTCCACAGGATACTGTGTTAGATGATTTGCCGAGGTCACCTCCCCTGCTTGTGACCAAACTGCTGTTAAATTACACAGGTTCCCATCTAAGTTCATGAAGTTGTATCAACCACCATACATTCTATTGACTTCTGTGGATATCAACATGGTATCTGTTGAGGCTGTATATGTTATCAATCAAGGAATAAATATAAATGCTTTCTATGGGTTTTCTTGTTTTATCTTTAAAATAATTGTATCATAGATTTTGTATCATTATTGTTCTTGCTTTAAAAACTGAAATCACTGAAGGTTACAGCCATAATGTCACTCCCAAAGAGACTCAGTGCTACATCTATGGTCTACCCGACCCTAGGCCTCTACTGTGACCAAATACAGTTGGTTCTCTGTACTGTACTGTGTATTTCTCAGGCAGGACTCATCAACCAACAGATCAAAAATCATTTGATTAATATTCATGTGTATTTAGTCACATGCAGAATTATTCTTTTTAGTAATGTGACATCAATGACTTTTCATAGCCTTTATATTAAACTGAGTAAGACATATGATGGAATACGAGGAAGAGTGTACATGTGCTGCTTTATGTGATATCCGGGCTTCCATAGAGTTGAGTAACCACAGTGTGGTGGTGAAGATGTTGGACCCAGTGGAAATTTGTGGACAACCTTACTGTTCCTTCTCTGTGTGTATTTGAAATCACCCTGCACAGAACATGCAGTGCCTTCTTATATCCCCTTTTCCTCATGTGTTCCTTTCTCTCCATTGTCTTTATTCCACCTTGACCTTTCCTAAATGGTTCCCTTCATTTACTTTTCTAAAGGCAAATACGCCATGCGAGACCTGGTTCACCGACTTCCCGGAGGAAACAACAGTAACAATGCAGGAAGCAAGGCCATGTCAGATGACACCGTGACGGCCGTGTGCTGCACCCTGCATGAAGTCATCACCAAGAACATGGAGAATGCCAAGGCCTTACGGGATGCTGGTGGCATTGAGAAGTTGGTTGGCATCTCCAAAAGCAAAGGAGATAAGTAAGTCAAGGGTGGCATTGTCTTTGCATAGAAATCAAGGGAGCTATTGCCTTTGCATTGAAGTCAGGGTGGCATTGTCTTGTATTGGAGTCTTGGGGGGCATTGTCTTTACATTGGAGCCAGGGGTGGCATTATTTCTGCATTGCAGTTGGGGTGGTATTGTCTTTGCACTGGAGTAAGTCAAAGTCAGGACAGCATTGTCTTCATGCTATAGTAAGCCAGGGGTGGCATATTTTTGAACTGGAATCAGGGTGGCATTGTCTTTGCACTGGAATAAGTCAGGGTTGGCATTGTCTCTGCATTGCAGTCAGGGGTGGCATTGTCTCTGCATTGCAGTCAGGGGTGGCATTGTCTCTGCATTGCATTTGGGTGGCATTGTCTTTGCATTGCAAAGAAAGACTTCACATCCCAGCCTGTGATATGAGTTCTTTCACAGGGCAGCTGATCAGTGTAGCCCAGAAACATGACATTATCTCCCTACTGTTGTACCTCTTCTGTGGTTGCCAGTCCCTATATCAGTGGATCCACAGCCTTTAGTCTGTGTTTCAAGTCATCACAAAAGAGTTTTCTATCTGTGCCCTTTCTATGGAGTCAGAGAGAACTAAATTCTAGTCTGGTATTCTCCTTGACTCACTGTGAGGTTCTGGGCAGGTAGGGTAATTTAACAAGTAACTAAAGCCTTGCTTTAGAACCTGACGCTGAAGACAGCTCTGTCATGATACTCTTCCTAGAATTAGGGATCATCTAATCTGAAAAGATCAGTAGAAATTCCCCCTGCAGAAAGGAGAATGGTAAAGTAGGACTTTCACCCAAATGGAACAAAAGGAACCAACTTGGTCTCCAAGCTATTTCACCTCCTCCATAAGTGGGAATGTTCCCCATTATTTAAGAAGCAATGGTATCTTACTGTATGCAACTTTAAAAAAAAAAAAAAAAAAAAAAACTTCATCAGTCAGAGTGTTGGTGTATCAGCTAGTATATCAACCTTTATAGAAACCTTTACAACCCTTAATTAAATTTTGTCTTCTGGAAGTCCCTCAGTATAATCAAAGATTAAATGGGTAAACTTTTTTATTATCAAGGGTCTGCCGACTTCTTGTTTTTTCATTCCCTGCCTCCCATTTCTTTACATCTAAATGCTAAATAATTAATTTTTCTTTTGTTACTGAAGATGGTAAGGAATGCTATTTGAGACTCTCTGGAAACTCTGTCTCATTATTTCATTTAGCTCAGGTTATTGGCAATGTGTTATAAACATTTCAAGGGAGATTTTTAACTACCCTGAGATCCTTAAATAGGTTCGTTCAGATATTCAACATTAGATTTGAAGACTTTCTTGTGTCAAGGAGTAAAGCCCAGTGGACTGAGGCAAATGTGCAATGCAGATTTGAGACTTGAATTACATACAACACATGGTATTCACCCTGAAAATAAAACAGCATAGCTCACAGCCAGGAAGCTATATAGTTTTCTTCTTCATGTAGCTTCAGCAGACCCGTGAGTCTCAAGGAAAATAAATGCTTACTTGCCTTGAGCATTGTGAGACCAATATATTGTTATTGTTGCTATTTTTTAAAGCACATATACTTAAAGACACAATAAAACCACAGTTGGAGAGACAAACTGACACCATTGAAACTCAGACCAGTGTCCAGAGTGGAATCAGAGGTGAGAAAATTCTAGCTCCTGGACCTCAGGGCCAGCATCACACCAAGGTTCTGATGTGAGACTCTTCCTAGCAGACAGGTCCTAGGCTTTAGATGGGAGGGACCTCTCCCAGCAACTCCTAACAGAAGGGACCTCCTACGGCCAGGCACTGCCTTCAGGGCAATCTACTTCATCATTGACAATCAGGTGCCCTCAAAAAGCAGAACCATGTTTAGAGCAGAATCAGAGATCTTACAGAACCCTGGCTCAGAGCAGACAGAGGACACTCAAGCCCTGTAGCCACAACTGACTAGGAGCTGACTAAGTGTGAACCACTGAAGCCATGGGCAGATGCCAATGCAAGAATACATATAAAAATATAAAGAACAACAAGGCCACACTAGAAGAAACTGGTGGTTCTACATCACCAAGACATGAACAGACCAATGAAGAGGAAACAAAAGGAAAGAACAGCAAAAGCACCTTTATGAAGATTATAAAAGCCTTAAAAGAAGATATAAAAAATTTCCTTAAAAAACCTGACTCAGTCTTGATGTTGGAGGGAGAAAACTGGATTTGCCAGGAGTGGAGGCTGAACTAAGCAATGTTGGGACCCTGGAACCTTGGGATCACCTGCCCATGGGGGTGATAGGGAGATGTGGAAAAGAAAGAATGACCTGATGTGGTGGGAGAGGGAAGGGACCTTGATTAAGGATATATAAGGATAGAAAATGTGACTTTTTATTTATAATAAAAAAGGAAAAAAAAGAAAAAAAAGAACTAGAAGAAAATACAAACAAAAAGTTGGAAGAGATGAATAAATCTTGGAAAGAAAAGAAAAACAAAAAAAATGAAAGAAACATTCCAGGAAATAAAAGTTGAAGTAGAAGCAATAAAAAAGGCATAAAATGAGGCAAAAGTATAAATAGAACATCTGAAGAAAAGAGCTGGAACTACAGATATAACCATAACCAATAGAATCCAAGAGATGAAAGAGAGAATCTCTGGAATAGAAGACTAAATAGCGGAAATAGATACATTAGTGAAAGAAAACACTAAAACCAAAAAAGCCATAACACAAAATTTTCTGGAAATTTGGGACACCATGAAAAGACCTAACCTGAGAATAGTAGGAATAGAAGAAGGAGAAGAATACCAGCTTAAAGGCACAGATAATGTATTCAATAAAATCATACAAAAAAACTTTGCCAACCTAAAGAAGGAAATGCCTATAAAGATACAAGAAGCTTACAGAACACCAAATAGATTTGACTCCCACAAAAAGTGTGATTGACACATAATAATCAAACCAAAGAACATACGAAACAAAAAAAAATTTTAAGAGCTGCAAAAGAAAAGAGCCAACTTATCTATAAAGGCAAACCCATCAGAATAACACCTGAGTATTCAATGGAAACAATGAAAGCAAGAAAGTCCTTGTCAGAAGTTATACAGACACTAATTATACAGCAATAAAATATACCCTAGATTACTATACCCAGCAAAACTATCAATCACCATAGATGGAGTAAGCAAGATATTTCATGATAAATTCAGACTTAAACAATACCTATCCACAAATCGGGCCCTTCAGAAAGAATTAGAAGGAAAACTCCGGTGGCATCCCAGCACACTCTGGAGCAGGGGCTGCTGAACTCTGCACCTGGCCACACCCACAGCTGCTGCTGAGGAAATCTGCAAGACTTCCTACTACGACCCCGAACTGAGCGAACTGAGCAAACCAACTGCAGGGGTCTCTGAGGGGCGGATTCGAACCCTGACCAGAGGTGAGGAGGGTTCGGCAGGCCTCAGTGCCTGTATCCTGGCCTGGAAGGGAGAGTTGAGCTCTCATTGCTTCTGGTTCCACCACCAGGACCTGTGCTCTCTGTGGCGTCCCAGCACACTCTGGAGCAGGGGCTGCTGAACTCTGCACCTGGCCACACCCACAGCTGCTGCTGAGGGAATCTGCAAGGCTCCTCACTAAGACCTCGAACTGAGCGAACCAACAACTGCAGGGGTCTCTGAAAGACAGAATCAAACCCTGACCAGAGAGGTGACAGGAGACACACAA
>PVIH01004018.1:53219-148395 GCA_004025045.1 Sigmodon hispidus | reverse complement strand
AAAAAAAAAAAAAAAAAAAAAAAAAAAAAAAAAAAAAAAAAAAAAAAAACTGATAGATACCCTGGAGTCTAGGGTAAAAGCTGCAGTGCTGGGAACCATCCCTTCATATCTGGGTTTCATGGGTGGTCTCACTTCCTCTGCCTAAACTAAAGGAAACCTTTTAAGTATGTAAAAATAAAAAATATGATAAACCAGAACAATACTGGATTTGATGGCATCACAGAGCCCAGCTTTCCTGGAGACAGTATAGTCTATCAGTGAGGCTCAGCCTGCATCTTCTTGTCACGTTCTCTAAAATAGCAAAGCAGAACTCAACAATAGACTTTCTCCTGATTAAATAAATGTTGGGTGTGTCTGATAGTTCAGGTTCCTGAGGTTCCCAGTGTCACTATGATAGATGAGGGCTGTGGCAGGCCAGAGCTTCAAGATCTTGCACTAAGCAGTCACCAGGTTATCTTTTTACATCCCTCCTGTGTGCTTGCTACATACCTACTGTGTGTGTGAGGCCTCTAGGTCTCCTGTTCACTGCACACCTACTGTGTGTCTGTTGAATACCTGCTGTGTGCTAGGCTCCAAGCAAGGCAACCTCCCCAACAGTGGCCTTCCAGCTCTTATTCCTTTTAGCAGAGGCTCAGATTCATTGTGCCACTAGCATAAGATCACACAGCCCCTACCTACACGGTAAAACCTGAATTCATTTACAAGCCTTTATGAGTTTATTCATAAAGTTGCAGGCTTTGTTCTTAACTGTCTGCTGTCTCCCTATGCCTGTTCAGTGACTTTGAAATTTTCACTTGTGAATTGCACCCCACCATAAAAATGCATGTGTGTGTATATATGTATACATACATATATATGTGCATGTATGCATTTTTCCAATTACAAATTACAGTGCTCACAAATTATAAAACAAACTGTCACCCAGGGTGTTTGCCCTGGGTGCAGGGCACCCTGAGCATCTATCTCTCTTCCTCTTTGCAGTACTAGCCACAACCTTTAACTTAATTTTACGAGTCTGAAGTGGGGAATGGCTCATAATCTGAGAATGTTTTCAGGCATGTCCTTGAAGCTTCACCCTCCAGTCTGTGTCCCCTAAACCTCCCACACTGGGCTTTTGTGCTGCTGCGTCTCAGGGATGTCAAAGTTATAAGTATTTGGTCCCAGGTGTGTTGATAATTCCATTTTGACAAGTGCACAGAGCATGACTAAGCTCTAGTATACCACAATATATCACATCCCAGCCCAGGAAAACTCAGTGAGGATATGGACTGTTTAGTGACCCCAGATCCCACTTTTTATAATGGTGGTGATGGTAGTGATGGAGGTGGTGATGGTGATATTGATGGTGATGATTATGATGATGATGGAGGTGGTGGTGATGATGGAATTGGTGATGATGATGGAGGTGATGGTAGTGATGGAGGTGGTGATGGTGATATTGATGGTGATGATTATGATGATGATGGAGGGGGTGGTGATGATGGAATTGGTGATGATGATGGAGGTGGTGGTGATGATAGAGGTGATGATGATGATCGTGATGATGTAGATGATGGTGATAGAGGTGGTGATGAGGCTGGGAGATGACTCACTGGGTAAAGTACTTGCTATGCAAGTGTGAGATTGGAGTTCAGAACTCATATAAATGTCAAGTGGGCATGGCAACCCACTTGTTTTCCCAGTGCTCAGTAGAAACATCAGGTCCCTTGAGCAAGTAGGCTAGTTGATCCAACTGGCAAGCTCTAGGTTTAAGTTCTAGACCCTATGTCAGTGAATAAAGTGTAAGGTGGAGAGTGATTGAGGAAGACTTTTGTCATGAATGTCTGTCCTCCACACCCATGCACATGTTTGCATACAATATAAAAGTTTAGATGTGTTCATGGCCAGGCACAATTGCACAATATCAGCAGGTTTGAGTCCTAGCCAGGCTCAGCTCTAACTGGCCACCAGAGCAGGGGTGATCTTGCTGCAGCTTACAGAGTTCTCTATGTGATATTACTATGTACTGGCATAGAAGGATGAGCATCTGAGGTTCAGCTCCACTCCTGAGTCTAAAGACATGAACCTATACCTTCGCTACAGCATCATGAGAGTGTCAGGTGGGCCTGATTAAGAACGCTCATATTCCATATAATGGGAGAATTCTTCTTGCTGGAGGGACTTAAAATGAGACAGAAAACAGACAGACACAAGGCAAACTCAGGAATAAAAAAGAGGTAGTAATCTAAGGTGGTCCTCAGGTGGCTGATACACAGTAGGACAGAGCACTCTGGGTAGAGAATGTCTGGCCAGTCTGCAACTGCCACATGGAAGGCACCACAGCCATTTGTGTGTTCCTCTGTGGCAGCCCCAGTCCAGCCTCCGTCTGCTTCTGAAAGGCCCTGAACTAAGGATGGTTCTATGCTTTAAGACAGTTGAAAGAAAAGAAATTAAGAGAGTAATATGAGGCTGGAGAGATGGCTCTGTGGGTAAGACCACTTGCTATTCAAGCATGAGAACCCAGGTTCAAATCCTCAGCACCTTGTAAAAACCCAGGCAGGGCCTGTAACCTCAGCTCCCGATGGGGCAGAGACAGAAGGTTCTCTGGGGTCTGCCAGCTTGAGATGCAGTGAGAGTCCTCATCTCAAGGTGATAAGGCAGAGAAAGCTAGAACAGGACACCCAAGAAACAGCCTCCTCTGACCACTGCACAGGAGCACACCCCTCAAGACATGCACATCTGAGTACAAATATGAACCACGACACATAAAAAAAAAAGTAATACTTCATGACATGTGAAATCCAGATTTCAGCCTTCATGAAGAGGGGTTTCCTAGAGCACATTTTCATTCATTCTTTCACAGCTGGCTGCTCCAGTTTTTTCAGGACAGAACAATTTCTTTTTTAAAAAAAATAAATTATTTATTCTTATTTTATGTACATTGGTGTTTGGGCTGCATGTATGTCTGTGTGAGGAAGTCAGATCTTGGAGTTACAGACAGTTGTGAGTTGCCATTTGGGTGTTGGGAATTGAAGCAGGGTCCTCTTATAGAAGAATCTGTGCTCTTAACCACTGAGCCATCTCTCTAGCCCCAAAACAGACCATTTCTAACCAAGGAGAATGGCTTTCAAAACCTATGTCCATGAGCAGGCAGCCCCTTCACAGAAAGATTTTACCCATTCTAGGCAAGTATGCCATCCCAGGCAAGCATAGGGCTTGAGAAGGCTGAATGCGAGAAACTACCTCTTCCAAATGAACCCCCACCTTCCAAAACCTCCCAAAAGAGTTCTACCAGCCAGATACCAAGTGTTCAAGCACATGTTTCCCTGCTGGGGACATTTCACATCCAAATCATAACAGCACTCCACTTTCCTCACACATGTAAAGACCAAGCACCTCATTAGTGCCCTTCACTTCTGGAGACACAAACTGTGATTCACCTCAGGAAATGAAAGGAGGTCCTGACACACAGTAGGTGCTCAGGAAAGGAAGTCCTCAGCCACACACCCCACCCAACCCCTTGACTTCCTGTTTGAACTTATTGTCTGTGTAGTGGGAGAGACGAGTGGGCCAGGCTCCTTCTACCCACCCATGTGTCCTTTACCTCGGGATCTCACCCAGGAATCACTATATGGTACCAATTCCTCTCAGCCTGTGCTCCACCAACCCTCCCATCGCCTGTCTTTTCATGAGAACCCTGGTGACCCACATTCCTTAGTGTCAACCACGGTCTCTTCTGCCTTCTAGATGCCTTGCAACAGGTCTCAGTCATCAACAGAGTGTCTGGATCCACTTGAAAAACACATCATCTATAGCCCACAAGCCTGAGGTTTATAAGCAGCCAGTATTAGTCAATTTCTTGTTGCTGTAACAAAACAACCAATAAAAGCAGCTTAGGGAGGGAAGGACTTATTCCGTCTCACAGCTGGAGGGTAGAGTCCATCAGAACAGGGATGGCTGCATTGCATTAGCAGTGGGAACAAATGCAGATGCTTAGCTTGCTCTCTCCTTTCTTTTGAGTCTTAAACTCCAGCCCAAGGAATGAATGGTGCCCTCTACACTTAGAGTGAGTGAGGCTCTGGCTCCCTGACAGTAAGTAGTCAGAGAAGGAAAGGAAGATGTTCCAAACAGAGATGACAGCCCTGCCCAGGCAACGGAAACTAGGAACTGAGGGAAGTCAGTTAAAACATCTTCTCTCTGGTGACATT
Organism: Sigmodon hispidus; assembly: GCA_004025045.1. NCBI lineage: Eukaryota > Metazoa > Chordata > Mammalia > Rodentia > Cricetidae > Sigmodon > Sigmodon hispidus. Next base: position 144,208 of record PVIH01004018.1, on the reverse strand, counting down.
TTTCAGCTGAATTCTCTGAAGTTGTTTATGAAGGATAGTCCATCAATAATTGCAAAGACATTATTCTTGGAATCACTGTGCTGGAAAATGGCTCAGTCAGCAGAGTGCCTGTTGCTGACATTTGATGACCTGAGTTGGAATCCCAGTACCCCTCTAAAAGGCAGGTACCCCATCAATAACCCCAGCACATTGGGATGGAGGGGGTGGAAATGGATCCCAGAGCTCATTGGCCAGTTAGTCTAGCCAATCAGTGAGCTTAAAATTCAGTGAGAGACTCTCTCAAAAAATAAGGTGGAGGAAGACTCTAACATCAACATCTGGCTTCTATAACACACACACACACACACACACACACACACACACACACAAAATTACCCTCTACCATGCAAAGGGCAGGAGTGCCCTTCCCTTCAGAAATTCTAGTAACCACACACTGTTTGATGGTTAACCAAAGGATCACACCAACAGCATCCAATAATGCATTCTTCAGAACCTCAGCTGGGCCACCATGAGCCTTTCTGTCAGATTTAAAACACCCTCCATCCTGTGCAGCCAGCCCTAAGAGGCTCTTTTTTCAATTATCAGTGACCCTTCAATGGCTGCCTTCTTCCCAATGGTTTGTGCCCGGCCTTGGGTTACTCTCTGCACTCTACACAACCGTTTGTTCTTCATGAGTTGGGGCAGTGCCTCCAAGGACACCAGGGCACCCTGATAGTAGCTTTCCCAATCAGCATAACCTGCAGTCCTCAGCTAGCCTGTGCCTGTTTCTTTCTGTCTCCTTCCATGTCACCACCAGCCTTCTCCATAGCTACCGCCCTGATGTTCTGCCAGATGTCTCTTAGTTTTCCTTTGTCACAGGATATTAGTAGCAAAATCTCAACATTCCCGCATCTACGTCTCAATTTGAGCCTTGTCACCTTTTCTCTATAAGGACATGCTAGCATCTTCTGTCCTGAAAGCCTCTCCCACTTTTCCTAAGTCCTTCATGAGTCAGAGCCATGCCCCCTTATCCAAACACCATCAGTCCTGATAGTTCTGTCTTAGATTTCTGTGTCACCAGAACCTAGCAGGCACACCCAGCCTTCTGACATGTAAACAAATTACAAAAATCACAACCAAAAAAGTTTCATAATATTTTAAATAAGCTTATGATTTTTGGGGGTGGGGGGCACCTTTCTAGCTATTCTCTGCCTCATACGGCCTGTAGGTCATGGGTAGCATATGTCTTGCCTTAGAATATTGATTACTGGATCCTCAAGCTTAGTTTTATCCAAGAGATCTCTGGCAGTATGACCACAGACTTTTGATGGTCATTATCAGTATCAAGAAAGTCCAGTGAACTGGGCCCTGGAAACCTAAGGATCCCAAGGCTCACTTCTCTGAATTTAGATTGGCTGGGTACAGAGTTGGTGTGGTGTCTGATCTTGATCATTTTTCTAATTTATCACTCAATATGTTTATGCCATTTCCTATGCTGATACCCTGCCAGCCTTTTGGGGTCAACATCAGAAATGATGCCTCTAATTGCCCTATCTGCATTTGCAGATTTTATGGTAACATATGCCCTCTCTTTGTGGAATGCCCCAGGTTAGGATGAACTTTCAGTTCTTTTCAATATGGTGTTAACATATACCATGACACCTGTCCTGGTGTCTACTAGATGAATACCTCTGCCCTGACCCTTCCTTTCAGCTTTGATTTCATGGATTTGATTGAGAAAGCCTGTCTCCAAGAACGTGGAAGAATGAATGATGAAGGAAGAATTTGGGCATCAACCTTAAGCCTCCACAAGTACACATCCACAAGTCACCAAGTCTGGAGCTCTTGCTTTGTATCCATCCTATGGGTCAGTTGGCCTGGAGGCAATGCCAGCTCTGTTCTAGAATCACCACTCTTCTCTTTGGTCTCAATGAAATGGCTATAGCAACTGCTAGGTCCATATCCTACAGCTGTAGACCTCGGGCATCTGTCCTGCATGTCACACATTTAGTGTCAATCTGAATGAAAGAGCTGGCTTTCTGAACACCAGCCTCGTCTGGCAAAGGATGTGAGTAGTGGGGGGATCGTTGCACAGAACTCATGATGGAGTAGTAAGGCTGGTCCTCAGCAGTAGCAGCAGGGAGGGAGGGAGGGTGAGATCTAGGATGCACAAGCCTCCTTCTCATGTCCCAAAAAGAGAAGATCAGAATTCAGTTCTCAAACTATGCAGCTTTCAAGAAATGAACTCAAGAAAGCAAAACAAATTGTAAGCAAGAGAGGGTAAGGTTAAACAGGAGTGGCTGAGCTACTTCCAGGAAGGGTTGGAGAAACTTTCTAATCAAAGGATTTGGGGAAGAGTGATCACAAAGGAGTTAGGGTTGACTAAGTTGACAGGATAGCCAGCTGCAGGCCAAGGATGCAGAGTCTGAATCCACAGGCACAGACTCTGTCTATGTCTGCATTCCCAGGCATGCAAGGATAGGCCAGGCTTCCCTCTTCCCTAGGATATCCCTGCCTCCTGTTACTTCAGTCTGATAACATGAGCTTCAGACTAGAGAGCTGTTTGTATGACCAGATTCCTCCTGTTCACTGCATGTTATGAGTCCCACTAACCTTTATGACATCAGAAAAATGGCTTGTAATTAACCAGAATGGAAAGGATACACAGGGCAGCCTGGCAGTCTGCTCTAGACATTCAGAAAATGAGATGGATGCCTCTACTAGAATTTCCAACAACCAATCAGAGTTGGCATGCTTCTCTTGAGAGTCCTGGCTCTTCACCTACAGTGACAAAGCACATATCCATGTGAGCCTTGCATTCTCTGTGTGAATATCTATAGCCATGGGTTCACAAGTATGCTCATGAGAGCTCTGGTTGCAGACATGAATGACCCTATGTACATGGATGCCACCTATATGCATGTGTGCACCAAAGGTTGTGTATTTGAGTGTATTGAGAAACACCATCCCAGCACCAGGCTGTTCCTTTTCTTCACTTTATTGATAACTACAGAATCTTTTTTTTTTTTTATCTTTTCATGTGTCTCTGTGTAAAGTTTTTATATGCATGTTGACATGAATATGTATATGTATGTACACACACTTATGGATGTATATTTATGGAGGCTTAAGATTGATGCCCAAATTCATCCTTCATCACTCACTCTTCCACATTCTTGGAGAAAGACTCTCTCAATCAAATCCAAATTCACTGATGTGTATAGTCTGGCTAGCCAGCTTGCTCTGGAAATCCACCATCTCTGTTTTTTAGGGCTAGAATTTAGGCAAGGTAACATAAAGCCCTTAACATTTATGTGGGTGGTGGAATCTCAATTAGTTCTTGCTTGCACAGTAAATAGTCTAACCACTGAACCATCTCCCCTAACCCCGAGGTAAGACCCTCTTTCTAGCACCTAGTGCCTGAGTGAAGCCCCAGTGGCAGGATGCTTGCAGGCACACCCACTAATGAGTATGTAGGCAATGTGAATAAATGCATCCCAGAAATTCTCAAAGTTCTTACTGATTTACCCAGCTACTCATTTGAGCCTCCTTTCTGACCGGGCCTGTAGTTGGTTCTTCAGAGAGCTCACTTTGTGGCTGATTTCTCCTGGTGTGCCATTTTCCACCCACTTGGGCAGGCTGCTTTGTTTATTGCAAAACCTAAGGTGTGATTGTGTCCCTGGGATCCTCAAAACTGAGGCCCTAGCATATGAAGGTGGCTCTTTGATGCTAATGTCCCTGGTGATATAAATGTTGCCTAGCTCCACATTCCTGACTGTCTTAAACAAATACTCAAGAGAAAAGAAGATTTATTTTGGTTCAAAGGCTGCTGACTCCATCATTTTGGGACTGAGGCTCTGGTGGGATTATGTGGTGTAAAAGCAACCTTGAGCAGCTGGGAAGAAGAAAAGAACAGTGGGCAAAGGCCATGCTGAACCTGTCAAAGGCATGCCCTCAGGGACCCACTTCTTCTAATTAAGCCCCACCCCTTACAGTTTCAATCTCCCAGGAGTCCATTCAGATTTTAAATTCATCAATAGATAAAATCAGTAAGTAGGTCTGAGCCCTCACCGTCCAATGCTGTCTGGAGATGCCCACACAGACACACTCAACAGCACGCTGTCTCACTCTCCTTAGGTGTCTTTCATCCATTGTAAGGCCATCCCAGTTAACCTGACATCCAAAGGCAGCTCCTTAAACCATCCTTGATCTTTAAATAAAACCAATAACAAGTTCTTGTTTCCATCCAACATGATACAACTGCCGTTCAACCAAGAAGAAGCAGTGGATCCCACCCCAGAGCCTTAAAACCAGAACAGAATTTAGAAGAGAGTTCATTGCCACAATGTAACTTGGATCTCATTGCCACAATGTAACATGAATCTCATTGCCACAATGTAACAAGGGTCTCATTGTCACAATGTAACAAAGATCTCATTGCCACAATGTAACATGGGTATCTGGCATCTAGTTCTTAGTAAAGGTCCTAGCTACACATGACCTTCTGCAGCCAATCAGAACTTCCCACTGATCACAACATCCTAGGCTTCCCAAGCTGTTCCTCCAAAGTCCTCTAAATTCCCTTCTAAAACTCTAGGCTCCTGACCCAATGTAACAACCCCACTTCTTCAAAGCCATTTCTGTTTAGATGTTTGTTGCTGTGATAAAATAAATCTCGGGGATAAAAGATTTATTTTTCTCATCATTCAAAAGTTTCAGCCCATGGTTAGCTGGTCCTGTCACTGAGGGCCAAAGGTGAGGCTGAACATGATTGTGGAGATGTGGTGGAGAAAAGCCACCCACTTCACGACACTCAGGAAGCCAAGAGAGACACACAGCAAGGGTTTGGCATAAAATACAAACCCTAAGGAGATGCTCCATGGCCTACCTCCCCCAGGCAGTCTTTGTCTAATAAAGTTCCTAGCACCTTTCAAAAGTACACCTGCCAGCTAGCAGCACTCTGAGCTTTATGAGCCTTTCCAGAGACATTTTATGTATAGATGGTAATACTGACTCATTCATCAGTTCCCATATGATGTGGACCAACTGTAGGTTCTACCTCCCAGGACCGAGGCTTAGGCCAGCTGAGCCTGGATGGGTGTCTTTTATAGATTGTGCAACTGGAATGAGAAACTTCTTCAACAGTTGTGACACCTGTAATTCTGAAACCAGCATCATGAGAGCAAAAATTCTGCCCATAGATTCCAATGTGTGTCCAGCAACCTTTTGAGGCCCAAAGGTAGCATTGATGTTGCAAACCCAGAGACATGGCTCCAAGGTGTAAAACATAACAGTTAATATGTGCATTGACAGTTTAGATTTTTCTCACTTGGCACTCATTACCTTGATAAACTCTGTTCTGTAGTGTTAAGTAGGAGGAAAGGAAAGGACAGAAGTGAGCGCCAGCTTGGGCTGGGGGATGACGCCATTTCCTATGGACAGCAGCACAGCTGCCAGGCCCTGAGCCTGAGGGGAGGCAGGATAGAAAGAGTGGGTCCTATCTTAGGCAGGGTTTCTGTTGCTGTGATAGAGCACAAATGACCGAAAGCGACTCGGGAGAAGAGGATTTACTTCAGCTAACAGTCACACATCACGGTCCCTCACAGATGGAAATAGAGGCAGGATCTGAAGTAGACACCATGGAAGAATGCTGCTTACAGGCTTGCTCCTCCTGGGTTGCTCATGTCGCCTTATACACATCAGGACCAATCACTCATTAATCAGGACAATTCCCCATAGGCTTTCCCACGGGCCAGTCTGGTAGGGATACTCTCTCGGTTGAGATTCCCGCTTTCCAGATAACCTCAGCTTGTGTCAGGTGGCATAAAACTGGACAGCACAGACCCCTGTATGAGGAGTCCTGCTCAGGCAGGGCAGAGGGATGGGGAGAGCTTTTTATCACTGTGATTTTGAGAAGAGAGGAAGAACAAGCATCTTTTGAACAGCCTTCCTCTTCATGTCCACAGCTCAAACACCCCATCAAGCGCTGTTCGGAAAACCAGTGTGCCGTGAATCCCTGAGAATGGTGTCTGTGGTGCCCTGATCTTCTCACCCCTTCCCTCCAATAAACATTAGAATCAGAGATAAGACTCCATGATGAATCTCTCAGCCACACCTCTGCCTCATGGTCAGATGTAGTGAGGCTTCTCTGCAGACTTGCCTTGGATGGACTGCACTGGGCCATAGACCCCACACTCACTTTGTTGCCCGGGGGCCTTAGGGGCAGAAAGTTCAACTTTCCTCATGGTACTCAGACAGCTCTGTTTCTCCCAGGGATGGTTGAATCTCAGCCATGCCATATTAGCTGGGCTTGAATAATGCATGTTTCCCTGCTAATGCCCTCCTTTTGATAATGTGCCCATGTTAGTGTTCATTGGAAATTTTCCTGCTGGATACACACAGAGAGCATTGCACATTTATAAAAGAGGTTCCAAGGCACAGAGGGAAAATGAGGCTTCGTGGTATCAACTGAATTTCATCATGCATTCCACATAGGCAGTCACTTGTCAGAGGAACAAATTCCTTGTTTGGCTTTTCTATTTAGCCAAAAGTGGGGGCACTGGGAGAACCCCTACACACCTGATGCTGTGGACGTCAGTGTGGGAAGTAGTGTGTTTCCTCCAGTCCTAAGTGAGTATCTGATCCTTCAGTACTTGAACTAGGGACAGTGAGAGGCTGGGGAATGTGGATGGTACCCTTGAAAACACTTACGGGGGCCTCATCTTTGTGTTCTAACACTACTCACCTAGCCCTCCTCAATTTCCAGTTTTATTTTCTGCCAAGTAAGTGTAACAGCTACCAGAAAAGAAGGTTGGAAGTTTGAGGACCCAGTGACTGATGTCTGGGGCCCCAAACACTCTTCTAGGCACTGAGAATATAGCAGCTAACCATAGGGCTTACCTTGGTCTCCCTTTCTCTGCAGTGCAAAGTGATAAATGAGCCAGGTCAGTGGTGGTGGACACCTTTTATCCCAGCACTGGGGAGTCAGTAGGAAGGTCTCTGTGAATTGGAGGTCAGGCTGGTCTACATAATGAGTTCCAGGACAGTTAGGGCCTCAAAAACCAACCAACCAACCAATCAAGAAAAAAACTAAAAATAATGTGGGATGGTACAGTGCTCAGGAGATAAGCTGAAGAAGGGCAAGATGGCAGGGGGCTGAGGGGCTACTTTAATTAGGTGCTGAGCGATGGCTTACTGGGGAATGGGGCTTTGCCCAACTGCTTTCAGAGACAAAGGGAGCAAGTCACAGATACCTAAGCAGATGCATTCTTGAGAAACGGGCAGCCATGGCCGTCAGTTTTTCTGGCACAGGGTAGGAACCACAGGGAGGCCTGTGAAGTTGGACAGAAGAGGTGGAGGTCAAGGTGAAAGCCAGTGAGATAGTGAGGAGAGCAGTTTGGTCCTTGTGGTCCATTTACAGTCTCCAGCTTGTGCCCCAGGAGAACACATTGCCACTAAAGAGCTCCAAGCGGAAACGGATGTAGCATGGTGTGACTCATGCTAACCCACAGTTCCTCTGACCCTTTGTTAAGAGCAGGCTACTCAGAGACAAAGAAGGGAAATGGAAGGTCATGGTAACCAGGGGCGATGTATCAGCAGCTTGGGTGGCAAATATGAAGGCTGTCAGAAGTGGTTGTAGACATCGGGGGTGGGGAGGGCTTCCTGGGAGGAATTGTGTGTGGTTTGAGAGTGAGGTACCAAGGAGGCCAGTAAAGAACTTGTAAACCACCCAGAGCCTGGCACACAGTAAGTGCCTGGCCATGGCTCTTATCACTGCTGGGCATCAGTGAGCAGGGCTGAGTCAGCAACACAGGCCAACGACATGGCGCATAGGGAAGTAATTGTACAGATGGACCAAGGTTTACAGCCAGAGAAGCAATGAGTCCTTGGTAACCAGGAGAATGCCCTGAAGGACAGGGGAGGGAAACCAAGGTGACAGATGAGAAGGATAGGCCTTGTTACTGGGAGCTCTGTCTTCTGTATGCCTTTTGGCAAAAACCTGAGGAGCTGTCCAATGGATCGAACCAAGACCATTATTTAATCCGTCAGGCAGCCAACCAAGATCCATCCCTCAGTGACCTTCAGTACTCAGCTCCGAGTCAGCTAGTATGGATTGCATATGGCTTGGCTTATTGGCTCTCCAAATCTTCCCATGATGGTGGAGATCCAGCAGAGAAAACTAATCCAGCAGGTGCTTTTCAAGGCTTTGGGCTCCAAGTTACCAATGGCCAAACCCAAGGTCAAGGGGTAGGAGAGAAGTGTGTGTGTGTGTGTGTGTGTGTGTGTGTGTGTGTGTGTGTGTAGTAGAGTGCTTGCCTGCTAGGCATGAGTGCTGGAGGTAATTCCCAGGACCACAAAATATTCTTATCACAAATGGTACAATGTGGGATATAGTGACAATCTGAGCTTTATCTAGTTTGCCACTCCCTGGTAGAGATGGCTCAGAAATTGAAAAATTGGGTGGGGAAAAATCTACAGAGTGACAGACATGTAGAGGGTGAACTATGCATTCATCAGCTTTCCATTGCTATAACAAATACTTCAGGCAAGTCACATTAGGAAGAAGAAAAGGCTGTTCAGGCTCATGATTCCAAGGTGTTTCTATAACTGATGATGAGTTGGACCATGGCAGTATGGTCCATGATGGAGGGAGCACCTGGTGGAGGAGCTACTCACCCACCCTGGCAACAGAAACAAACAAACAAAAACAAAAACAAAAACAAAACAAAACAACAATAGGATGAGTCCATAGTCCAAAGAATCCCTTTAAGAGCACGTGCTAATGACCAGACTTTTTTCCCATCAGTCCCATTTACAGAAGCTTCTAGTACCTACTGATAGTGTCACAGGCTGACAACTGAACTCTTAGTACATAGTTCAGGGGAGAGCATTCCAAGTCCAAGCCTAACCAGCTGCAGATGCTCACAAAAGACTCCCCCAGGAGAAGACAGTAGTGTATACCCAGGAACCTTAATAGTAGCAGAACTTCATTCCCAGGAGAGGCCTCAGCAAGCCAATTTGAAATCCTAAGTTCATTTAAAATTGAAATTCTTGTTGTTGTTGGCAATGTTTTTGTTGTTGCTGCTGGATTCTGGGCTTCTCAAGTGGTAGCTGACAATGTCAAGTCACAATTGTTCAAAGAGCAAGAACACTTCATTCTCCAGGAACTCTGTCCAGGTCACACCCCTTCAACCATCTCTCCTTCTCTGCCCCTTCTAGTGAAGAAGCAAATTGAACTGAAGTCACGAGGTGTGAAGCTGATGCCAAGCAAAGACAACAACCAGAAGACGTCTGTGTGTAAGTGTCGGCTGGCCCACCCCCTGTGCCAGGCCATAGAGCATCATGCTTGGATCTGAACCTCTGGTGATGTGACCATAGGGAAGCCAGCCTCTGCTAGATGACTTCCTTGGTCCCTGTGTCCATCTGGGCATGGACTCACTGAGCCTGCAACCTATGAGCATCCCAGGCTGCCCTCTGCCTTCCCTTCCATTGCCTCCCTCCTCTTCCCTCCTCACTTCCCATTCGATCTGCAGTCCAGGGAGTCATTAGCACATTTCTCTCTTTATTTTCCCTTTTGAATCACTTCCACCTGCTAAGACAGTCCTCTTTCTGGCGTCTCTTCAGGCTGGGATCTGGAGGGGTGTGTGTGTTGGCTCCCAAGGTCAGATGGTGGAGAGGAGAAAGGGACATGTCTTATAAACCCCTCTAGGAGGGCTGGACCTGGCTGGGCAGAGCAAAGTGGGGAATTGGGTCCTGGCTTTATGGGTGGTGGGGAAATCCTGGCGGCACCCTGCTTGGGTAAATTGCGTCTCTGAGAACTTGTTCTTGCTACCCTTGTTTGGAAGATGAAAAAAAAAAAAGATCTGGTGCTGGGGAATGATCTAGACCATCATGTCCAGAGAGACACCTGGTGGGCTTGTGCTGAAGGGATTTAGGGTGTAAGCCTTGGAGATGGAGTGCCAACAATACATCTTCCTGCTGGCACCAAGTACAGGGAGGCTACTGTGGTCCCCCAGGAGACTGATTCTGTTTCCTTCCTCCTGTTCCTTATGATGCTCTCAACCTCCTCCCCAGCCCTGCTCTCTGCTTCCCTCTTATCTCTGCGTCTTCTCCTCCCCCATCCTGTCTCACCTCCCTGCACTCATTTTTCTTTAATTAGCAGAAGTATACTTGGTAATGAGAAATGGTGGAAAGCCACCAGGTCTATGCTGGTGTCTGTGGTGAAAAGGAGGTGGGGGGGGGGAGCAGAGGCAGTTGGAGGCCTGACTAGAATGAACCGGTGTGGGGACTTGTCCTTGTCTCAAGTTCCCTCCAGTCAGAAAGTGCTGGCAGCTGTTGGTTAATCTGCAAACCAGACTCTGGTGGTCCCTGCTTTAGATGGTTGAATGGCAGAAGGAAGCTAGGAGACTCTGTTTTTGTGCTTGACTAAGGACATTGGGATCCGAGATGGAGCCCTAGGAAAGCCCTGGTCCAGCCCAGGACCCTATAGAGAATAGTCTCCTTATGCCCTGGGCCAATTTGCAGTCATGCATACCAATGAACCAAGCCAACTGTGGCTTTGTTGTATACTTTGCCATAGAGCCATAAACAGGCTTAGAGGGATGTCCTCCATGGAGGAGACCAAATATTTATGCCAATCTACCCAAGAAAATACTGACTCAGTTTTTATATAGATATAAAATGGCAGTGCAGAGCCCTCGCCTCGCCTTTCTCTCCCAGGGACTGGAGGAAGACCGGCTAGGATTCTGCACTGCCATTTTAAAGATGTTCAATGCTTAGATGATATTGGATCTAGGATGGGCCTTCCTTGCTGCCAGAGGCCCTCAGAGTAGCTGAAAAAAAAAATACATATGATGTTGGGGTGCATTTATCTTAGAGAAAGCTTATGGTTTTCATCATCTTCACCTTTCCCAGGTGTCCACAATAGCCCCCCACCAAACATGAAGAAACTAGTCTAAGGAAGTATGTAGACAATCTTCAGACTTGTACACATATCTGTGATATTTCTTCTGACGAGGTTTTAATCTCCATTGTAAGACCTCCTCAGACAGGACTGAATATGACTCAAGCTGTTCCAAGGCAGCTGCTGACATCTGCATGCAGTTTATAATCTTCTCAGACTCCCTGTGAGCAGCTGTCTTGAACTCAGGGAAGGGACAGAGCCTACTGACTTCTTCTTCCTTTGGCCTTGGCTTCTGGCTGTGCACCTATCAGCATCTCCCTTCATTTTGGGTAGAAGGCACTGCCACCGATTTTCCTTATTGTGGGGCGATCATCAAGGGTGGGATCAGGATTATCCTGAGTTCTTGACCCATGGTAGCCAATAGCAAGTCAAATACAAGGATCTGATTTAGACCAACAGTGGAGATAGGAAATTCCAAAGACAGCAGGGAATGCCTTTTGCTTTTATAATTACATCCCTGGATGTAAGTTTGCTTGTTTCCTGGAAAGCCTGGTAGGTCTTCAAAGGACTACTCTCAGTACCTTGGGAAAGGGTGCTGGCTGGATGTGAACTGCGTCAGTAGGTTTGTAACATCCTAGATGGTACCTAAGCCTCAGAGGCTGGCTGACTTCAGGGAGGCAGCGTGATGGGTTTTCTAATCATTGTTAGCTCTGCTTCCAGCCTCACCTGCTTTCTGGATGGTGGTCAGTACTGAATGAGAGGGCAAAGGAAGTGTTGGAAACTGCTGGAAATTCTCAAGGTGCTGTTAAGGGGTGTGTGTATCCATTGGCCAGGGACCTTGGCATGGGTGTGGTCTCTGGACAAGCTGAGTGGACTGGACCTAAGGAAGATGGGCACTGAGCTTAGAATCTGCTCCAGGGATGTTCCATGAGTTAAATGACAAAGCCATTGGGGGGAAGATCTTGAGCAGAGGGATTGTCTTTCTCTCCTGGTTACCACCTTTAGACCCCCTTCTGCTGTGCTTGGGGCCCCAGTGACTGATTCCTTTCCTGTCCTTGCAAAACACTATGGCTCCCTGAAGATTTGCTTTACTTCAGAAACTTAAGTCTTATTGTCTCTGCCTGCAGGTTTCAGGGTTGTTAGAATAGTTATGTTGAGGGTGTAAAAACTTTGGAAGTATAGGCAGGAGACAGGATCAAGAATAATAAATATTCAGAGAGCTGGCCTGCCTCAACCTGGCAGTCCGGAACCACCCAAGAAGCCTTGCTGGCCACATAAGCAAGAGTCCAGCCTGTGTCTGGTCTGAGCCTGGAGCCTGTCTAAGTGTTTGGGTTCCCTTGTCAGCAGCCCCCTGGGCTACTTGGAGATAAGAGTGGGGGCTGGCTAGGCCTCCCCCTGCAGCAGTGAGCTGAACCTCAGCAGTACCCCTCCCTCCTTCCTTCAGCACCCACCTTCACCCCACCCCCACCCCCGGTTCTCACAAGGCCCCTGCTCTCCTGGTGTCATTCTCTGGTGACCCTCTTTTTCTCATCTAATCCCCGTGTCACACACCTCACCAGACTCTTGTCCTTGGCCTGAATGAGCACAGAACATCCTTGAATAAAGAGGATCCTCTGCCACTCAGGACTCTTTATTTTTATTTTGTGTCTTGGGTTCGTTTTTTTGTTTTTCTCATCGAGAGCCTTATCTCTGAACCCTCATGTTTCACCCAGGCTCTCTTCCCCCTCCCTAAATGCTAGCTGCACCTGACACACACTCCCATTTTCTCTGTGCCTACCTCACTCTCCTGTGTCTGTCTTCCGGTTTTGTCACTGTTCCCGTGTGTGTAAATCTTACCCCTTTAGAAGATCCACGTTCAATGCTACCTCCTCTGGGAAAAACGTTTACCCGTCTCCCAGTAATGTATAACTGGTCCCCCATCCAAGAAGCCTTTCATCCCCTGCCCCGTTTGGTTTCGAAGTCCTTTCAGGTGCTTCATGGTAGGAAACTCCTTGAAGACAATGGTCATTCCACTCCCCTTGTAGCCAAAAGTAAGCCGTGTGAAAAAATAAAAAATAAAAAAAGGTGTGAGGGGCTCAGTGAATATGTGCCCTCCATGGGGAATGAGTGAGTAGTGTGTAAGTGGGCGATGGAGTACCTCTTTCATATTATGGGATGCTGAGCGGAAGAAAGGAATATGAGCAAACTTAGAGACTGTTGCTATAGACCCCCAGTAACCCTTCAGTTGCCGTTGGACTCATGGGATTGGTGGGTCCTTGAATGGAACTTCTCTGCCCAAGCTGGCTGGCTGGCTTCCATTGTCAGTCACCCTCCACTCTGGGAATCCACAAGTATGAATTTGGTCCAGCCTAACCATTGTGAACCATCAAGAATAAATAAGCAGGCAGGGACCTAGGAGTTGCCCGCTGTCCACACTGTGTGTTTTTATCCGCCGTCCTAGTTTGAGCTCTGTTCTAGCTCAGGCAGGCATGCATATGGTTTTTGTAAAAAGATGTGAGACTGTCATAGAAATAGCCCAGTAACATCAGATTGGTACACTTGGGAGGACTGGGGTGGGGGAATGTTCTCGCACCTGCTTACTATGATTTGATAGAGTTTGATGGGGAGAGGGCTCTCAGAAGAAATAACCGTATCTGAGCTCAAGAACCCTGCTTTGAACTTGGAACTGCACCTCTTTCTCATTCTTTACTGTTTCTGGTCATGCATTCACCTTTTATTTAACCTCCTTTGACTCATCTTTCCATCTGGGACTGAGGGTGAGCGACAGAGTCATCTCATCTAGAGTCTCCATCCCTGGATCTGAAGTGCAGGATGGGGAAGTCACCAGAGCCTTTGGATAGTCCATTTCTGGCCCCTGGTGTGGGACGAGGGAACAGGATGGTTGTAGGGGAGGAGGGCTCACTTAGATTTTTCTTGCAAAGGAATTTATCAAAAGCAGTCATCCACCTTGTGTAGTTAGGAAAACCCTGTCCAATAGAGAGCCCTGACATCCTCCACAACCTGGGGGAGCAGCGCCTCATCCTGTCCCCTCCTCCCACCTGAGACACCGTCCAGCCCGCTACCTTCCCAAGACTGTCTATCTATGTGTGTACTGTTTTTTTGCCTTGTAGTAACTCAGGTTGGTGTGTCCCAAGGACATAATATGTGTCCAGATCCTGGAATACCCGAAAAGGGGAAAAGACTAGGCTCAGACTTCAGGTAAGACCTACTAGGGGACTTCCTGGCTGGCTGCAAACGGGGCTGGGTGGCCTGGGTGTGGGGTGGACATGACCTACCCTTCCTGGAGGCAGGGTGTAGAGGTTGGGATGGATACAGGAGTGATGATACTAGAAAAAATGCTGTGGTCTCCTAGTCTGATCCTTGCAAGGATAGCCCTGCCTTATGAGGTGAGAGGGGTTATCACTAAAACATGCCCATGTTAAATGTCACAAAATGCATGCAGCCTGAGTTTAAAGGGTCACTCTGACACATTACATACTGGGGGCAGGCCTACAGACATCTGGTATACCTCAGAGCCCCTCAGATGGTAAATTTTTTGCAATGGTTTGTACTACCGAGACATCTTCCCATATTCCTCGGTTTTTGTTTTTTTTTTATCCTAGTTTATAGGTACTATCCACCCACATTTAGCCCTAATTGATACCGACCATCTCACAACAGTATTCTTTCTCACAAAGTCTCCTTTTAACTCAAACCTAAAACTATAAAATGTTCTCAGAACACTAAGATAAAGGGCAGCTGTATCCCTCACCAGATGTTAACAGAAAAGCCCCAATGAAAGGCCAGAAAGAACTTTCTCCGAGAGCCTTGTTTCAGGAGCCAGGGTGTAACTCCTCCGGGAAGGGATTGGCAGGGCCAGAGAATGAACTTACAACACACCTTGTCTCCCAGGTTAGGATCCAGCGTCCAATTCACCTGCAACGAGGGCTATGACCTGCAAGGGTCCAAGCGCATCACCTGCATGAAAGTGAGCGACATGTTTGCAGCCTGGAGTGACCACAGGCCGGTCTGCCGAGGTGAGGGCACCTGCAGAAGGGTGACCATTCAGAGGCATGGAGACCTGGGCTCTCCCCCAGGCTAGCTCATCTTGCTCTTTACTGCTCCCTAGAACTCAGGTCCTCAGTCTTTGACCAATCACCATCTTTATTGCCATCTTCTCTGTATCAAGGCCTTTGCTAAGAGCATGCACAGAGGGTGGGTAGACAGACAGCCCCTATCTTGTGTGGACTTCACAGTCTAATGGGAAAGGTACACAGGAAGCAGGATGCTGACACAGTGCACAAAGAGATCAGAACCACACAGAAATAGGAATATAAGTCATCCCTTACACCCTAGTGTTAGATCCATCCCAGCCTCTGCCCTCAGTGCCCTCCTTGCTTTGCCTACACTCTGCAGTAAACGTACCTGTGGCCTCTGAAGCAATGCTTTTAGCTGCAGAGACATCTTGGAGCATGGCATCAAACTGCTGTCTGTAGACTTCTCTGACAGTATACCTGGCCATCCTGTCTTTAAGGGCCTCTGCCCACATTCTCACCTATCACATAAACCAAAGAAGGCTGCCTGCCAATGGCCATGAGTGATCTTCAAATCCCAGAAGTGGGTGAAAGGTGGAGTAAGATGTCATTGAGCAGTTAGACAGCCCTAGGAGGCTGAGGACCCTCTAAAAAGCCCACTAAAACAGTTCTACTTGGGATCCTTCTGACTTTGTAAGCACCTTTGCATCTAGATGAAATTCCTGCAGAGGTAGATGACACCGTGGAAGAGAATTAAACCATTATTATACAGAAGAATGCAGTCAGAAAACTCGGTCCATCGTGTAAATGTATTGATGAGGGATCTGGAAGACAATCATGAAAGTACCTTCCAAACAGGCCTTGCATTCATGTTGTCCATGAATCGACAGCATATGATCTGTTCTGCTCCTTTCTACCATGTTATTTCAAAGAGCCTCCATAGCTACTACTGCTTTAAAAAATAATTAAAGACACTAAGGGAAGGGTCCTCAGTGTAATTGGTCATTTGGACAGATCACCTGTTATCCTCTGGGCCAACCTTCTTCTCTCCAAATGCACTACCTGCCCATGCCTGGCTGCAGAGTTCAGGGCACTGACATAAGCACATCATAGTTTGTCCAATGCTAGAAGGAAGATGGACCATCCTGTAGAGGACCAGGGAATCCTCTGTTGGTTATCACTCAAACAGGGCCTCGTACACAGTGGGCGCTTGATAATGAGTGCTGACCGATTCAATGGAAAGGGTGAATAACTGAATGACACATGAGTGCAGGTGCACAACTCCAAGATAACAGCAGCATAGAAAGACACAGGGTATCCAGTCTATAGACCCTTGGCCAGTCTGTCTCTTCAGACTTTCTTTTAGAAGCCAGAGTAGCAAGGCCTTTGGACAGAGGTAGGGTCCTTTCCTTTGGAGGAAGGTCATCTTTAGACATGGCAATTTTTTTTTTTTACAAGAAAAAGCCTAGGACGGGGAAGGGCTAGCATTCTAGAAGGGATTTTGTCAAGCAATATGCTCATGTATTTTCTCCTGATATGTTGTGGTCCCCATCCAAGCCATCCCTAGAGAAGCCAACACTGAACTAAATTTTCTATACACTTTTACTAAGCACAGACTGCTTTCCCCTCAGTGACTCTACTGCATGCCCTGCCAGTATGAAAGTGGGTAATGGGGTGGCTGTTCGAATGCAGCCATCGATACTCTGTAGCTGTGTGTCCTTGGGCCCTCTCTGAATATATTCACCTCTCTGAATCTCTTTTTCCTTCCCTGCTAAATTGAAGACATACTACCCCATTACCCCACGGCATCACCAAGTAAGGCAGTGAACTGGATAGCCCTCATTTCAAAGTGGCTTCAGGCAACCACAGGGCTCACACACACGGCTGTCGCTTATCCTGCTTGTACAGCTGGTCCTTAACTGGAGCCTCAGAGCACACCTTGTCCTCCAGTGGGGGGGGGTCTCCCTGAGTCACTGTCTTGTCCTCTGCAGTCCTGCAGCTGGCTAGCTTTGGCTGAGACCCTTCCTTACCCTTCACCCCAGTGCCCTCCTTACTGAAGGAGAATAGACTCCTTCACTGCTTGGTTATTGAGATGGGGAGAGAGAGCGTTCTCAGCACAGCTGGACCCTCCTGCCTTCTCCTGCCTTCCTCCTCATTGTTCCTCACTCAGGTGCTTTTTCTCCAGCTCTCCTGAAAGTCAAGAGCAGATCTCCATCTTAGATACAGTGGTCTCTTCTGCCAGTCTTTGAGCTCCCCGCTACCCCCAGATCTTTTGTTTAAAACTAATTGGAATTTTTACTGTAATTTTGAATTTTTTGTGGGGGGAGTAGTATGGGTGAACCTCACTGTTACTATTTAAAAAGGGACAAAAGTCTTTCAATTACATCAAGCTCCACTTTGATACAGGTTGCCAAAAGATGTCAATCTGAAGCACTTTGACCGCCATACAGGGGGTATTGTTTTTCCTCTGATGTGTGTAAAATATGGTGTGGCTTTAATTATTTACTTTTCCACACAATTAATTATACTAAAACACACAGACAGGCAAATAATAGGCTCTCTATAAACATTCGAGGGTCGGATCTGTGATTGATGTGAAGGAAGTCGGTGGAACTGTGCCCTCATTTTGGAAGTTTTGAAATTGATGATGAGCTCCAGCTGCTCCTTTTCCTCTCCTCAAAAGATGGCCTCTGCATTGACTCCTAGAAAACCTTTGCATGTCTGGCTGTCTGTGTGCATGTCTGTCTCTGTCTGTCTGTCTGTCTGTCTGTCTGTCTGTCTGTAGGTCTGGCTGTGCATGTGCATTTACAATAAAATAATTTGGGGTAGATGGAGGACCATACTTGGGACTCAGAGGCCTAAGTTCAAGTCCCATCTTTGTTATTAACAAGATAGATGGCAGAGAGACATTGCTGAAATGGATCTACATATTTTTCCTTGACTGTAACATGGAAAGAGAACATGATACCTGTGCACAAAGCAGACTGGACTAAATGGCATGATCATTACAGATGTCTATTTCCTCCTTGGTGGCCATCACATGATCAAATTCTTGATCCAACCCCTTAAACATAGGTGTTCACGTTCTATTTCCTCTCCCCTTTCTCTCCCCTCTTTTCTTCTCCAGTGCAGATGTCTTACTGAGTCACTAGAATCCATGCCTCATTGTCCCAACCCTAAAACTGTCCTCAAGCCCCTTACCTGTATGTGCTAATGATAAAGCTCCCATTTATTGTTCTTTCACACTTGTCTAAAGCATTGCAGTAGGCATTTTTCATCTTTTCTTTCTGAGGCAAGTGGTGATAACCATATTTCATGTTGAGCTGGAGCTTCTAGTAGTTTCCCAACTTGCCCAAGGGAACAAAGCCAATGGGTTGAGCTGTTTCAACCCTTACCCCAAAGGCTCTGGGCTCCTTGAGTTAGGAAAGTGCACCTGGGGGCTGGAGAGATGGCTCAGAGGTTAAGAGCACTGGCTGTTCTTCCAGAGGTCCTGAGTTCAACTCCCAGCATCCACATGGTGGCTCATAACCATCTATGACATCTGGTATCCTCTTCTGTATACTGTATACATAATAAATAAATCTTTGAATGAAAGAAAGAAAGAAAGAAAGAAAGAAAGAAAGAAAGAAAGAAAAGTGCACCTGGACCTCCTTCAGAGGTGAAATGTGGGGGAACAGGGAACAGTGTGGAACAGCTCCCGTACCCCACTGACTGCTTTGTTTTGACTTAATTTTAATTTATAGAAAAAATACCATTAGCATACTGAGAACTCCCATCTGAGATTTATGCAACAGCTTTGAAAGAGTTAATGGAGATGGAGGAAAGTGTGGGTCAGAGGAATAGAAGGGAAACCGAGGCACGGATACTGTTTCTCACTGGGGCCAGTTACTCCAGAAAGGCCAAGGGTCAACTACCAGTAGAATTTAATGACTTGGCACAACTTTGAAGTTGTTCTGCAAAGAACTTAGGGGAGACCAAAGGAGGACCAGGAATAGAAGGCTGGCTTGTTTTGACATCAAATCTTGACTCTTTGTTGTGGCCACTATTGTCCGGTTGGCTACTGAGCCTTGAAGTTAAATAAAAAAAGCAGATAGCATATTCGAGCCAAGGCTGGCTTTTGAACAAGTAAATATGAAATGTGAAAGGATCTGGAGATACTGGCACGTGTTCTTGAGGTCCAGTCTGGGTAGGGACAAAAGGGAGTCATGAGGGTCTAATAGATGGGAAGAGGTATAGGTATAGAGGCCAGTGTACTAGAAGAGCCTAGGATGTAGAGTGCCAGGGACATTGTGAACAGAGTGACCCTGCTGGAAGTATTAGTGAGAGAAGATTGATGGTTGTGATGGCTGGACTCCCTGGTTCTGAGGACACGAAGGTTCTGTGTGTGGTACTGCTCCTGGGATTGACGGGACAGTGGTCCAGATCCTATAGAAGGAACTAGCATTTCAAAGGGGTCCCCTCTCTATTATAGCAAGATGAATTTCAGCAGTCATGTTTACACCATAGGTAGTCAGGAAGAAGCTACATCTGCTAAATTGCTTCCTGTTTCCTCAAAATACAGGAAAGTAGCAAAGTCATCAGCCAGGAGAATGGAGCAGGGTAAGGGGTCTTGGGATCATATGGAAGGCATGAAAGGGTCTTTGATCAGTAGAAGCTGGTGAACTGACAGAGGGGGGTTGTTGGGAGATTCCCAGAAAGAGTTTAAGTGGGTAATGAACTTATAGAGACATCAGTTTTCCTTCTACTGTGACTTTTTTTTCATCAAAGTTCAATTATGTGAAGGCAGATATGAATATGGGGAGATGATTCATAGCTGACATCTCCCAGGCAACTAATGAGGAGAAAGAGAAAGGAGAGCTGGAATTTGCGGAAACGTGATCATAATGGTGGATCGTGAGGTCTAAGCTCAGTTAAGATGGAAGGGAAAACAGGAGACAGAAGAGATCCTGCTAGGCTCCATGGGTCCAAGATAAGTTCCCGGAATTGTCAGGTGTTCACAGAAAGACACGGCAGCAGAAAGAACAAGATGTTCACTGAGTAAGATGTCAGAAGCAAGGGATAGAGAGGAGAAGAAAGGTTTCTGTTAGACGGGAGACTTTGGAAGATGTTGTAGCTACAGCAGGGATTTGTTGGCCTTAGAATGGGTGGTGGGAGGCTAGATGTGAAAGTGTGTGCTTGTGTGTCTAACACTGGGAGATTAAGGCAACAGAGTGAAAGTTCCCAGCTAGTCTAGGCTACAGAACAAGATCTCAGGGATAGGGGGAGGTCAGTCATAGAAGAAGCCTGGGTCAAGGTAGAAATCAGATTTTGGTAAAAGCTAGAGATGGGGACATTTACACTGTATATCTCTTCCACTTAAAGTAGTTCCCTGCTGTGGAGTCAAACTATTTCAAGTCTAGAATTGTCTATGGGTCCAGGTAATGCCTCTTTACAGTTCCTTGGGGTCCTGTTCCCAGCCACACAGCACAGTGATGTCCCCAGGAAGAGTGGGAAGTCCAGAAGATGGGAGAGGTCTATATAGAAGAAGCTAGATGCTTCTGCAAATAGGAAAATGGGAAGATACATTCATTCACTGATCCAGACACTTTCTGAGAAGCTGCCGTTTGGCCAGTCCATCTGGGTCTTAGCAAAGAGCTCTCCATCTGCTGGTGGGATCCCCGGAGCTGGCTGCTCAAAGGGAACCAGTCTGTTTGTCTGCAGCATCTCCTGTCTGACCTTGTCCAGACAGCAGACAGAAAAAGCAACTAAGATTTCAAATGAAACCTGCTGTAAGGTACTCAGTGCTAACTATCTGCAGATTATAATATTTTAATTAAAGTCCTCCAAGTCCTTAACGTGGTAAATGCTTTTTGACCTATTCTCTCTAATTACGAAGGCATATTTTAACACACTGCAAATACCATCTAATTCTTGGAAACAAGCTCAAGATAAATTGAGTCTTTTGGCAGCAAAATCAGTCTTCCCAGAAGAGGTAGGAGATGCTACCAGGGGAGCTGTGTGAGGATGCTCTGCAGGGCTGCAGGACTAAATCTTCAGGTCCTCTTTGTAAAGGTGGGGCAGGAATCATGTCAGGGGGGAAAGCCTATGTAAAGGGGATTCCTGGGCTTCCTAGGAGGTAACTCAGTCAGTAAAGTGTTTATCACACAAGTGTGAGGATCTGAGTTCAATACCATGTAAGGAAGAAGCAGGGGAGCGGGAGAGGATAAAAGGCAATGTGTAGCAGCATGTCATGTACCTATCACCCCAGCACTAAGAGGCAGAGAAAAATGGAGCTGGAACTTGCCTGCCAACCAGTGTAGCAAAATTGGCAAAATGTAGACTCAGTAAGCAACTCTCTCAAAAAACTAAGGTAGGAAGTGATTGAGTAAGACATCCACGTGCTCCTGTGTGTAAACATTGATAGAGACATGCATAAAAACTTCAAGAAATCTAGAATAGCACTCCTTAGCCTGGGAAGAAATATTAAATGTAGAGAAAGGTCACGAGTATGATGCTGAGTCTGGCAGGCCTGAGACCCCTTTGTTGAATACTGAGACTGTCCCTAGCACAGGAGTCTTCCTGTCTGTCATTGAATGTAATTTCCTCTCACCAGAATTCACTGAGGTACTGACCCCTTCCCCATTTGGAAAGAAAAAGAGGTGAGGCAGAGGGGTTTCTTACTCTTCCAGGCCTGATCATCCAGATTTAGACTGGAAAGGCTAAGTTGCTGAGTCCTCCAGATTGCCCTGCCATCCTCCCCAAGTGCGACCTGTAAATCTTTCTGTGCTTACAACACAGAAAGAGAGGAACTATTGGATACATAGGAGAACAAAGAGACTAGGGTGTCAAAAGTCAGTTCGGGGGCTGAGAGGATGGCTCACTGGATAAGATACTTGCTGCATGAACAAGAGGACCTGCGTTTGAATCCCGAGCACCCATGGAAAAGCATGTGCACACATGGAAAATCCAGTGCACACTTGGATTCCCAGTGCCAGGGGGCTCTGGGGGCTTTCCGGTCAGCCAGCCTAGCCAAATCAGCCAACTCCAGGTTCAGCTGAGTTGAGAAATCTAGTCTCAAAAAATAAGCTGGAAAGAAATAGAGAAATAAACCCAATATTGACCTCTGATCTACGAGCACACTCAGGAACCTTCACACGCA
Source organism: Sigmodon hispidus (assembly GCA_004025045.1). NCBI lineage: Eukaryota > Metazoa > Chordata > Mammalia > Rodentia > Cricetidae > Sigmodon > Sigmodon hispidus. The sequence goes on along the minus strand of PVIH01004018.1, from coordinate 122,175 downwards.
TGCGCACAAATAAATGCAATCCATATTAGAGCTCAGTTGTGGGGAACAATTCCTGCAGGTTCAGAATAAGGCGAATTACCAAAACCCATCAGTGCTGACCCAGAGCCACTCAAAAGAGCCCTGTAACTATACCCGCTGTGCTCATATGTAAGGCCTCTCAGGCTCTCATGTATGCCTCCAGCTTTGGTTGTGGTCCTTGAGAGAGGCAGGGCTCTGTTGACATTTTTTCTCAACTCAGATTCTGGCTGATCCATAATAAATGTTGGAAAGAAGGAGCATGGGAATCAGTGCCCACAACGAGTAGTAATTCATTACACCTGGGAGGGAGACCTAGGATATGTGGGAGGGGCTTTCTGCGGAAGCCTGGTGCTTTGGCAAGCCTGGCTCCACACTCAGAGAGGAACTCGGGAAAGTTTGAGGCCATCATCAGAAAGCAAGTCTGACATCCTGTCCATTTCACACACTTAAGCCTGTTGAGTCTGCGCACTCTGTCTTTACTGTTAGGCACCCCGCCTGCAATTGGGATGAATTGCCATGTGGGCAACGGCAGCGCAGCATCACAGAGCCCTTTATCAAAATAGCTGTGTGCTAACGTTGAATCAAGGGGCGGCTAGGACTCCGTGCACATGCTTTTAAATGGCAGCAAACACCTAGACCCAACGTGGAACTTTAAATGAGATCAACCACCCCTTAATCTAATTAGTTTCGAAGCTATTTTAAAGAGCTTAATTAGATTAAGCCGTGATTGATAACACTTTATATCTACTTGAGGAGAGCACTTCTAATTCACCCTGAGTCTTTATGCTTCCAGTCAAAAGCCTGCTCCAAGGCCTGGGCTGAGCAGGGAATGGATGAGAGAAGCAACAGGCTGGCTCTGATGCCACTCCGGTGCCTGGAGCTGCGCTGAGTCAGGCATTTTGATAGAGTCCTTGAGCACAGGCATTCTGAGACCACTAAGGTGGCCTTCACTGGGACATCCTGAGACTCTAACTCAGGAAGCATACAAGGTGGTGGACGGAAGGACTGAAGTCGGGCTACTAGGCAAGGGGTCTAAGTGTTCAGTGCAGCATACAACTGGTTTGGAGAAGTAAGCTGTAAATAGGAATGGAACTGGTTGCTTGGGGCAACCCTAGGGGCCTGTGACCCACCCAGCCCTCCTCTCTCTCTCTCTCTCTCTCTCTCTCTCTCTCTCTCTCTCTCTCTCTCTCTCTCTCTCTCTCAATATGAGCTATCTTCTGTCAGTGGAGTTGAGGGATGAAGGGCAGACTTCAGGAAAGTGTTGAGCCTACCTTGGCAGCTCATCACTGCCCATAGAACAGCACTCTAGGCACTACGACACCCCTTACCCCAGCCAGCTGGGAAAGGTGGGCTTGGATGCAGGAAGCAGATGGTACAGGGTAGAGTCTGTCCAGGTGACTTCTCTTCTAGCCTGAGCGTGGGAGACGGGAAGGACAGTATCTGCTCTAAACTGAACCGCTTATCTTATCTCCTCTCCACAGCCCGAATGTGTGATGCCCACCTCCGAGGCCCCTCGGGCATCATCACATCTCCCAACTTCCCCATTCAGTATGATAACAACGCACACTGTGTGTGGATCATCACAGCAATCAACCCTGCCAAGGTAAGGTTCCCACAGTTGGGGAATCAGAGTCCTGTGGGCAAGATAGGGACAGATTGTCAACCCACCAATCTCCTGGTGATAGCTTCCCCGCAGACAGCTTCCATTTGCTTTTATTGGGTACAAACTTAAAAAAATAACTTTATAAGACATAAGGAAGATATAAATAGCATTAATTCAAGAAACACTGAGTATCCATGTCTTAGCATAAGAGAAATCAGCTATTTTAGTGGTGCTTCACCCAGACTCTCCCATCCCCAGCACCTTCAGACACAGCCATAGCCTGAAGTATGTTTGTGATTCTTGTGTGTGCTTGCATATATCTAACTGTATGTTTCTAGAGTACAGTGCTTCCTGTGCCAGCATTTGAACTGCACATAAATGTAATCTCTTTTTTAATGATTTCCCTCACCATTTGTCTAGGTGGTGTGCAGTCCTATCCTGTTACCTGAAATCTTATGTGTATTTAATCCTGTCACTGGGGGATTGTTACTGTTTTGAGTTTTTGGGTTTTTTCCATTTTAAGTATTTTTTTTTTGTTATTATCTTTTAAAAATGTAACAGTCTTGCCAGGGTCCACAGCAACCTGTCTGGATCATTTGAATTCTGTTTGATTTGTTGATGCTGAGTCCTTATGTCCATGAATATGGTATGCCTTTCTACTTCTTTAGGGTTTCTTTACTGTCTCTCAATAAACTTGTCTCCACTGAAATCCTTACTTATTTCTTGATATATTTTCTCCTAAATACTAGATCTATACCTTATGTGACCTAGGTATAATTGTATGATTTGTATAAATATACATCATGACTTTCAAACTCTATCACCTATGTGTTTCTTGATGCTCATTCAAAATTATAATCATTGTTTTCTTACTTTGGTTTTCTTTATACATAGCAAATATCTTGAGATCATTTTCTGAGATTTCTTTGTCATTGTCTGCATCGACAGTTGACATCTTCAAAGAATGATGGTTTTATCTCTTCCTTTCTATCTGTTTATTGTTTGAAATAGTGGTGGATTGGTGTTGAGTGGAATTTGCTTCTTCTCTATTCTGTATGTTGTTTCCTAGAGATTTCTTTTTTTTTAATATAGTAAGTCTCCTTTGGGGCTTGGGGGTGTGTCTTTCACATCCTAGTTTACCAAGACTTTTTAATGAGAATGGATGATGAATTTTATCAACTTTCCACACCCATGATACCCTCTTTGTTCTGTCCCCTGTAGTAAATAGTGTTTGTTGGCTCTCCCAATGTCACCAGGCTCAACATTGTCACTTAGTGTGACTCTACTCATCACTTAGTATGGACACTATCATACTTATCTGTCTTTAATTTGCTAACATTTTATTTAATGTGTTTCTATTTTGTTAGATCTGTTCTGTTATTTTATCCTTTGCAGAATTTTGTATCAAGAAAATGCTGGCTTCATAAAAAGTTTGAAAGTGTTTCTCTCTGCCTCCTGGGATTGTCAGTGGAAAATTGCAATAACTTTTGCCTTGAAATTTTTGTGAACTTTTCAGCCAAAGTGTCTGGATCTGATATTGAGGGATTTGAGTACAGAGTCAATATCTCTAAAGACTAAAGAATAATGTAGGTCATTTGTTTTTGTCTCGAGTCCATTTACCTAAAATTTCAAAAGTATTAAATATATAATTATGCTTGATGTTTCTTACTGTAGCCACAATATCTGCTAATATAGTGTTTTTGTGTCATTTTTTTCTTTCTCATTTACATCTTTTAAAAGTAATTAGTATTGCCAAAAGCTACCTACCTGTTAGTCTCTTTAAAGAGTTGAATTTGTTAATACTCCTTGAAAAATATTTTTTGTTTCTACAATTTCTGCTCTTCATTATTTCTTCCCTTTTATGTATATGGTATTTTATTTTTTGTCTAGCATTTTATTCTTCCCGATTAGTACATTATTTTCAATCTTACTTTAGCCCCTAAGGCTACAAATTTCCCTCTGAGGGTTATTCTGACCATACTTCTACAAATTTATTATATACATATATATGTGTGTTTATATATATATATATCTTACTATGCATATCACAGTTACTTAGTTTTAATATTAAGATTTATTTATTTTTATATTATCTGTTTGAATGTTTCATCTGTATATATATGTATATGGACACCATACATGTGGCTGGCATCTGAGGATATCAGAAGAGGGTATTGCATCCCCTGGAACTGAAGTCACCATGAGGGTTCTGGGAACTAAACCCAGATCCCCTGCCAAACAGCAAGTGCTCTGAAGCACTGGACCAACACCTGCCTTTTTAATTTTTTCTAACTTTGTGGCCAAAGAATGAATCCAGGCCTCACACATGCTAGGCAAGAAGGGCTCTACCACTGACCTGCCCCCTTAGTCCTGTTTTGAATATCTTCCAATTTTCATTGTTTCATCTTTCAAAATTATGAGTTATTTAGAAATATATATCTGTATTTTTAAACACTGGAATATTATGGTTATATAAATGGTTATATAAATGACTAGTTATAAAATTTATATGTAGGAAAAATTATATATTGAATCACTTGAAATTAATTGACATGTAATTTTTGCATCAGAAGTGGTCATTTTCCATGTGTATTCTATGGGTGCTTGAAAAAAAAAATACATGTATGTTCAAGGTCCATTCTTCAGTTTCTGTGTTCTGATTTCTCTACCACATCAAGCTTGTTGGTTGTGTGTGTCTTATATTTTAATTGACATTTTTTGCCTTCTTGATCAATGTCCTCTGATGTTAAAATCCCCATGACTATATGTTTCTCTTTTTCTCTGAACTTCTACTGATTTTATATTTTGAGATGGTGTAAAAACACAAGTTCTACATTGCATGCCTTCCTGGTAGGTGAACCATTTCAGAAGAATTATGTAATGACTCCTGATTGGTGGTGATTTTGTGAAGGTTCCCTGCCCCTCCCTGACCCCAGTAATTAGATCTAGTTTCTTTTGGTGTCCATCTTAGCTTTTCTATTCCTTTACTTTCAACTTTTGCTTGATGCTTTTTGGCGTTTTGTGCGTTCATAGCTGTTTCTTTTTTTTCAAGACTAATAATCTTTTCACTAGAGAAGTCACATTATTTAATCATACCATTCTGTCTATTAAAATCAGCCTAAAATAAATACTCGCACATATATCCAAGGAAAATTTTATGTTTGCTTCTTCCTGAGAGGTAAGGGGTCTCAAAACACTGCACCCTGAATGCCTCTGCTGTTCTCTGTGCTGTGTGCTTTTCTGGGTCACACCATTGCCTCCCACATTCTGCCAGCATTACTGTTTGAGAAGCCAGTGCTGGCTCCGGCTTGTGGTTCAGGCTTCCTTATGTAGTCACGGTCTCTTCCTGGTCCATCCCCCGTGCCTTTGCACTCACAGTCCTGGGGCCGGCAAGCCTCCTTAGTTCTCTTTGGTCTTGGGATGTCTCTCTGCCTGTTCTTGGAGGAAGAGCCCAGACATGTGAGTCTATAGTTTCTCTGTGGGTGTATTTGTCACTCTGCTGTCTTCTGCCATCAATGCCAGTTTGTCTCCACTTCTTAGCATGATGCCATTTCTGTCTGTTTCCTGATCTTCTCCTCGTCCTTGCCGCCCAGTATCTCACTGCCCTGTGTCCAGATGTGGACCTCTCTCTCACAGTCTTCTGTGGATTCACCAAGCTTCTGGGTGGGATCTGTAGCTTGCGCCTTTCCTGGAGGTATTCGCCATTTTCTTTCTCACTGTTGCTTAGTGTTTATTTATTGCCTTTCTGTGTTCTCGTTCTCTCTCTCTCTCTCTCTCTCTCTCTCTCTCTCTCTCTCTCTCTCTCTCTCTCTCCTCTCGATTTTCTCATCTTCTTTTTCTTCTGTTCATATTTTTTTCTCCTCCCTTGTGGTCACTTACTCTCTTCCTGGCTGTTCAGTCCACTCACTGAAGACCTGTTGTAAGTAATTTTAGCTCCTGGAGCTTTGTAACACATTCTTGATCTCATTTCACCTTCCTTGGATGCTGAGAGCTTTCATCAGTTGTGACTCCCAGAACCGTATTTCAATCTGTGCTGCTTAATATATGGCTAGAATAAGAATAAACTTTGAGAATTATTTTTGACCAAGGTAGAATTTATTTTGTCTTATTTGTTTTTCCATGGAGAGTTTGTATTGGCCTGTGCCTGGTGCTAGGAGCATCTCTTCAGATTTACGTTTTCACCACAAAAGTTTCAGGGCCTAAAGGGCTTTAGGCCCAGTAACAGGGCCTAAAGCAATACTTTCCTCAATCATCTATGAGGATAAGGGGCCCTTGCATATGACTTGGTGGGCTTCATGCATAAGGAACATGAAGCCCACCAAGTCGTATGCAAGGGCCCCTTATCCTCATAGATGATTGAGGAAAGTGTTGCTTTAGGCCCTGTTACTGTCAAGGGCTGAGCTCTGCTGCTCCCTGATTCACTCACAGGGCAGGGACCCCACATGAGAGCAGACAGACTGATTTCTCCTTTACCCACAGACTGATTTCTAGTTCACTCTCATGCTGCTTCACATAGGGGTGTTCCCACATTGGGAAGCTCTGGTCTCTGGCTCCTTTCCGTTCATCATAGGTCTCTAAAACTAAACTACACCTTCCTAAATTTCAATAATGTACTCCCAAAGACTGGCCGTGTGCTCCAAGTCGTTCCCAGGGTCCCCATACTTGCCATGCAGCAGCCCCTGACTCTCCCTCCTTATGTTAGGGTGTTTGGACTACTCCAGCAAAATGGCCACACTCCAGGCAGGGGGCTTGGGCAGCAGACCTTCATTTCCTGCAAGGCAGAAGGTGGGATCAAGGTGCTGGCAGATTTGCTTTCTACAGAGGGCTCTAGCTTATAGGCCCCTGATAATCTTGTCCCTTCTTGACCTTACTTACCCCTCTGCATACTGAGGAGCTCTCCAGGATTGCCGCTGCCTCCTCCTCCTCCTCCTCCTCCTCCTTCTATAAGGACAAGTCTTTCTCAGTAAGACTCCCTTTTAGAAGCTCATTTGCCTTAACTACTGCCCTAAAAGGCCTGTTCCTTAATAAAGTCCAAGGGGCTTCCATCTAGAAATTTTATTAAAGGGATAGCAGTCAGTCTCTATAATTTATAAAAGGCTTTAAAAATTGTTTTGTTTTTAAGTTTTAGCCAACACTTCAAACACCTTTTAGTTCAAATGCCTGAGGTCCCAGCAGGAAAACACGGGAAGCAGGTTCCCCTCCACAGCATCTTATAAGGAAAGATCTCTATTTGATTGCACTGTGATAGGCTGAAGCTGTCCGTCAGGGAAGGGATGCCACAGCCACATGAAGTGAGGCTAGACCACAAGGGCTTACTACTGTAAGGTTAGTGAGTGGCTGCCTAGAGGGTTCCTCCTCAACACAATCTGAGACATTAGCTCGGTTTTGTTTTGAACTTGGTTAGGGTAGGAAGAAGTCTGCGTGAGGCTTGTAAATTCACTGAGTAACAGTATTTTTTTAATATTTCTTTCTATTTTACATGAATTGGTGTTTTGCCTGCATATAACTATGTAAAGGTGTCAGATCTTGGAATTACAGACAGTTGTTAGCCGTCATGTGGATGTTGGGAATCGAACTCATGACCTCCGGAAGAACAATCAGTGCTCTTAACCACTAAGCCATCTCTCCAGCCCCCTGAGTGGCAGTTTGTGTCCCCCTCGTTAGGCCAAGCCTCACCAATATATGGAGTCTAGTGACTTCACCACTTATCAAAGATGAGGTTGCTTCAGCCCGGGCTCCTGGAGCCAGGTCCTCTGGAGATTGCTCCTAGCATCTCCACAGGTCATGGATAAAGTCCCAGAAGTGACTGAGGAAAGGCAGAAGAGAGCAAGAAACTTTCTCTGGCAGCTAGCACTTTCTCTGTAGGTCTTGATGTTGGGTGGGAGGGGAGCCAGAGAACACAGCTTGCATTGAGGAGGGCTTGAGCTGGCATCTCAAAGAAGAAGCTGAGGAAGTGAAGTGGCTCCTGTTGACAGAGGAAACTTTCTAACCTGCTCCTGGAAGTAGCACCACGGGGACTCACCTCAGAACATCTCCTTCAGCAGAAAAGCACAATGACCAAGTCTACAGTATATTTTAAGAGATGACCATTTGCTTGGTCACTGACTCTAGGTATGACTTCCGCCCTTGAGGATCCACACTTAGCAGTGGAGATGGGTGTGTAAACTAAAAATCAGAGTATAGAGAAGTGTCACTGGAAGGGCCCAGAGTATGAGGGGGCACTCAGGAAGAAGTCAGTCACTAGAATGTCAGGGATGTCTTTACAAAGGAGACCTTTGAGCAGGACCTTATGACTGAATAGTAAGAAGGAGCTCAGAGCAGGCCCATGCAATGGCACTGAGCTTGGAAAAGTCTCTGAGAATTGTGAGTGTTATTCCCCAAGCCTGGATCAGTCACTGAAGGAAAAGCAAACAGAATCCATACCATGAGGCATTCAGGAGCTCAGCTGAGGGGTTTAGTCTATCTTGAAGCCAAAGGATGTGAAGCTGAATATATTAGGCTGTCGTTAATAACAATAATAGCTTTTACTGTGTGTCTATCCTGCGCCAGGCATTCAGCAAATGAATCTCTCTCTATAAACGATCCATTGCATTTTCTCAATTGCATAATGAATTAGGTTTTAACAGACCCACCAGATGGATGAGGAGACTGGAGTACAGCTAGGTTAAAGGTTGGAAATGGCCAGCGCACATGGCTGGGAAATGGCGGAAGGCAGATCCAACCTCCATCTTTCTGGCTCGTGTCCCAGCAGTCATACTGTGGAGCTCTCTGCCACTGACTGGAAAGGTACAGATGGGCAGCCAGAATTGGCTCTGTTGGATAGGCAGGGTAGGTTGAATCAGAACAGCTTTGGAGTCAGGGAACCTTGACAAAATTCCCAGGGCAGCAGTGATGAGGAGCAGAGGGTATATTGAGGGAGCAAGACCTTTTAAGAGGCTGGTGCCATTAACAAAGTGGAAGAAAAATGGTGCCATCAACTGGGAGCAGATGAGTTAGAGAATAGAATTGAGCATGACGGCTGACGGGTAGGACTGGGGGAAGAAGGGAAACCTCTCATTCAACACAGCATCTTAATTGATGGGCAGGGTGCTTGGCACATCATAGGCATTCAGCATCTACTAATCCAGTGAGCAAATGCATGGCTAGCTTGAGCCAGTGAGGGACTAGAAGAAAATATAATGGCTAAGGAGATAACTAGGCTTGGGAGAATGCTTGCCCTGCAAACATGAAAACCTAAATTCTAGCAACAAAAACCACATTAAAGGCCAGGCATAATGGTGTGTGCTCATTTTCTTAATCCCAACCCTGGGCTTGCTGGCTAGCTAGCCTGGGCTAATTAGAGAGCTCTGGGTCCCAGTGAGGGACCATGTCCAAAAAAAAAAACCAAACCAAACAAACAAAAAAACACATCTCCACGTGTGCTTGTAAACATGCGCACACACCTATGCTGGCTCATACATCTTCACATACATGTGCACCCTCATACTCATATACACTCATGCATCCATGCACACAGGTGGGGAGAGGGAAAGGGAAGGAGAAAATACAAAAGAAAGTGCATGCTCTGCAGGGCAAAGGAGGAACACAGATGTAGGGTACATGTGTGGTGTGCATGAATCTAGGTTCAAGGGGGAGGAGCAGATGTCATCTCTGGCACGTGGGTAGGACAAGAAGTCTAAGGAAGAGACATAATTTCTTAGGAAATGTGGAAGAACCTGGGAGACTGAATGGACCTAGAAGCCATCCTTATAAGTGGAAGAACCATGGAGTCATGGGAAGGTGGTATGAGAATCAGATGGGAAAGCAGGCTAGGACATGCCTGACAATGGCCATGATGACAGAAGGCTTGTTGGAAGAAGAGTGAAGAGATGGATGGCCTTGGCCTTGGCCTTGGCAGAATGATTGTTAGAGTGGAGTCTGGGTGTGGAGCAGACAGCAGGGCTAGGGTAGGTGGGCGGAGGTGAGGCATTGGGGGCTGAGAACAAAGATGTCTTGACTTGCAGAGAACAGACCCGGACAGTGAGGGATGGGGATGTTTTGAATATTGACTGCAAACTGGAGTGTATGCAAGGGCAGGGCAGGGCAAGCAGGAGGACTCAGAGGAGAGCTGAGCCTCGGAAGTGTTGAAACCTGAGTACTTCTGACTGGACAATATAGACCCAGGGTGAAAGATCATGAATGGCTCCCTCTGAGAAAGAGCAGACATGGTGGCAGGTGAGCCTGGGGCATGAGGACTGCGACATGTCATTCAGTTCTCTCCTTGGGAGAACAATATGCTCCCCAGGGAGGTGAGCACATGTGAGAATGAAACCTCTCCTGCTAACTGTGCTCAGGAAGGATCTAGAATGTTCTAGACCTGTAGAGAGAAGCTGTTCATGGCAGGCGGGCAGAGAGGGAGGGGGGATGGCTATGATTCTGCATCACCATGGACACAGGAACCAAGAACCTGAAAACTCCACACTATAGAGATGAGCATAGTCCCAAAGAAGAAGCAGACAGAGGGTCCACACCATCTCGATACACTAGGTTGCCATTAGTAACCCCACTACCTAGCATCCTGAGAGCTTGATAGATTCAAGGTAAGGGAAACAGGTGTGTGGTGTCCTTGGACTATGTCAGGACAACTTTAGGCATTTGGGACACCTGAGTTCTTTTAATATTCATCTTAATGCCAATATAATATCTGCCTACCATGTTATTACTTGAATTTGGCCATACTGGTACAGATTCCCAAGACCATTCCTCACAAAGAACACATCAGCTGCTTTGTGAACACTTAGAGCCTCTATGTTATGAAGCACTCGGTGGCCCCACCAGCCAGGTTTGATAAACCGCAGTCCCATCCTTCCAACCAAGCTCAGGAGCTGCTCCCATTGCCTGCTCCATCAGCCCCAGTGGCAGGCACCTTGAACTCTGGTTGAAAGACAAGCCTGGTCGTTGAAGACCCACCCCTGTCAGGCACGACAAGAGTGTGTCCCTGTGTCTTCTCTGCTCCTCCAGGCTGGGGAGATACCCTGGTCTTGTCTGTAAAGCCTTTATCACTTCCTCTGCTTTCCTATCAGCATGGCTTTGTGTGCACAGATCCTGCCCCTGCCCCTAATCTCCCCAAAGCAAGACTAGCAAGGGTGCCAGTGTGCCTATCTCTCCCACTGTTGGTACACTGCTCAATGGAGAGACACTAGTCCTGTTGAGCTTGTCCAGGCCGGGGTCCTGGGCTTCCTCTACTAAAGAACATTGAGTGCCATTCTCAGAAGAGGTTAGGGTTAGGGTCTCATACTGAAGGTCTCATCTGCAGCCTTTTCTGGTCTTCTCTCTCTCTTTGCCACTGTCAGAGACCCTGACTTCACTGGCCCCTCCTCCCACCCTGGGTCCCCCACCAGGTTTTGATTCTTCTTGCCCCCCACTTTATGCCAAGTCACAGTTTTCCATCTACTTGGCCATGGAGTCAGTCCAAACAGCTGACTATAGCCTCAGAGCAGCATCCAAATGCAGCCTCATCCAGGCCGTTCTCCACCCCTGCCTCTGTTGACCTCCCCGTTCCTCCCTTGCTCTGAACTGCTCACAGAAGGTGCTATTTGAGCTCACATTCTCCTCTGCACTGCCGGGCCCTGTGCATCGTGCCCTTCATCCATGAGTCTGTCCTCTCATTCCTTTCTGACTTGCATTTCCCTGGTGCTAGTGATCTGTGTGCATCGGGATGTTTCAACGCTGCACTAAATTGTGGCGGGATAACTTAATGCGAAGCAGCTAACTCCATGCATGGCACATAGCAGACACTCAGCAATCATGTCCCAGAAGATACGTTTGTTTATCCACTTATCTAATGGGCTTAAGTTGGATGTCTGAGCGGGATACAGATGTGGCTCTTGGTCATGCCCGTTTCTCCCACGGAAGGTTCAACTGCTTCACCAAGGGACTTTGTCAACTTGATTGATCTGCATGTTAGTTAATGAGTCATTATGGGAGGCTGCCTTTAAACAATGGCCAAAAGCAATAGAGGTAAGAACAAAGGAAAACATGAAGGCATGGTGTGCTGGGGCCTGATGGAAGGCGAGTCACTGTGTGCTGGACCTGCCTCTTGATGTAATTAGCCCCTGCATCCTAGTCAACACTCATGGTGTGGTTCATGTCCAAAGGCCGTTCAAACCAGTGATAGGAATCATTTTATAGCTGCCCTTCAAAAGCAATGTTTTCCCATTATGGGCCTGGTAAGCAGGCACTCCCTCTGTAGAGATGATTTGATAAGTGCTGTTCCTTGCCTCAGGTCTGGCAAGATGCAATGAGCGTATTTAGCCAGAGCTGTAGTCTCTGCAGAAGGAGGGCTGATCCGCCTGCTAGGGGACACCATTTGGCTAGGGATGCTTTCCATGTGGCATGCATTTGCAAAGCACCTACAGAAATCCAGCTGAGAACTTGGAGCCACTTGAGAGAGGAGGTCACCATCCCTGCCTTGTGCACCTGAGACCCTGCTGGGGTGCTCCAAGGTAGTAGAGCACAGTGGCAAGAAATCTGTCTGGTGGTAACACTCCGCTACCAGACTATGAGAACCTAGGTGAGCCACATCACCTATCTGTACCTGAGCCTTCTCTCTGAAATAAGTTATCTTGATTTTCACATGAGCAGATTTGTGGAATACACTTAGAACACAGTTAACCATAGTCATTAGCTATCGTGAAGAATTAGTATGAAAGAGTTAGAAGACTGTGCTCAGGCATCTCCTAGGCCAGGGCTCAGCAGACTAGTACCTAGGTGCCATCAAGCTCATCACTTGCTGTAGAAAGTTTGACTGGGATGAACCCATGTCCACTTACACATCTACTGTGTGTGGCTGTATTCATGATACATAGAGCAGGGCAGACTGACAGAGAGTATGCTGTCCTCAAAGGTGTTTCTGATGTGACCCTTTACAGAAAAGGCTGGCCAGCCCCTGCTCTAATACTATGAGGAATCCCACGGTCTGATAGTCCAGCCCAGACTGGAAATGAGAAAAGGTGTGGAACGTGTTATGCTATCAAATATTTACTCAGCTTCCACATATGCCTGAAATATGGACAGGCACCATGGTTATAGGGCAGAGACATTGCCAGGAGCTCTCTGCCCAGAGCAGTAAGAGTGGAGGAGTTCTCTCACAGCTCATAGTTGGAGATGATCCAGCACAGCATTGTAAGAAGGTGTGATGGGGTTTAAAGCATCTGGGACATGTGGCTGGACTTCCCCTATCTCCAAAGACAGAGAGCAGAGCTAGAACAGGAAGCAGGGCCAGACTGTATACCTTGAGTCCTGTACCCAGTGACCTACTTTCCCAGTCAGGCTCCACATCTTCCCCAAACTGGTGACCAAGTGTTCCAACACAAGCCTGTGGAGGATGGTTTACATCAAAATGGTCGCTGTGATGCAAACACCCAGGAGCTAGGTGGCCATATCAGCCATGTGACAGGGAACAGATGTGGACAGGCTCTCATACGTATGTATGTATGTATGTATGTGTGCGTGTGCATGTGTCAGTCTAGGCTGTGACACTCCCAGAATCACTTTGCATAGCAGGACTGTGGAGGATGAAAAACAGGAAGGAGATTGCAGCCTGAACAAGGGGTTATTTGATGATATCATTAACGAACAGGGAGCATTCTGGACAGAAAGCTGGGAAGGAATCTCCAGTCACTGTGGACTGTTGCATTTCATCCAATCTCACTGACACTCTCTTCCCAACCAGATCCTCTCTGAAGCTGAGGAGCTGGTCTCCTGGTTGCAGACTACCCACAATATTGTTGCTTCAATAGCACATTCCTCACACCAAGCCCTGGCTTGCAACACTCTTACTGATCCCCTGTTATATTTAGGACATGGGCTCAAATCCCTAGCATAGCAGACAGCCTTCCTCAGCTTGGCCCCTCCTACTTCTGTGAAGTCACCACTCTGCTTCCCATCTGTTTCAATAACTGGATTGACTAGAAGTTATTGGACAGGGGCTGGAGAGATAACCTAGGTGGTCAAGAGGACAGGAATCTGATGCCCAGAATCTGTTAATCTGGTGCACACTTGTAATCTCAAGGTTCCCTGGTACTTGCTAACCAGACATGCTAGCCTTATTGGTGAGTTCCAGACCAGTGAGAGGGACCTTGTCTTTAAACAAAGGTGATGGAGGATTGATATTACCAGAAAAACATTTGAGGTTGTCCTCTATCCCCAAAAAGCATGCATGCACGCACACGTGCGTGCACGCGCACACACACACACACACACACACACACACACACACACACACGCATGCACGCACGTGTCTTCGAAGTCACACTATTTTCACCTTGCTGTTCTCCCTCCATTCTGATGATTGTTTTATCATCCACATCCAAACTCGTTTATTCTCCAAATGCCTGCTGGGTTTCATTTCCTCCAGGAAGGTCCTGGACTTGTCCCAGTCAGCCTGAGGGTACCCTCTCTTATCTACGTGGAAACTAATAGAGGTGCTCCAGAATATTCTCCCCAGAGTTGCTTTCCTCTATGAACCCCATGCCAAGGTGAGGGGTCTGTGAGAACGGTACCAGGCTCACCAGTGTGGACAGCATTATGTTGCTTCTGTAATAAATGAGGTGATACATACACATAAAATTCAGTTGGCCTCCAGGCTGGATGCTGGGCTGCCTGATTAAGAAGCTATTCATCACAGTCTGGAGAATCTAATGTAGGAAGTGGGTCCTCCATGGCTTGTGATGTCAACAGTCAAAAGGCAGCTTCATCTTGCCAGGAAGATCAACATTCGAATAAGAGGCTGAAAGAAGACCAGGCTACACATTGGTTCTGAGTATCTGCAGCTGACCCCACCCACTGCCCAGCTGACCAGGCCAAAAACATGTCAGTTGTCTAGGATTTCCCTTCCTTCTTCCTACCCCATCCCAGCCCCACATCCACCCAGTCACACATCCCTAAATATCACTAGGGCCTGACCTCTCTTCCATGTCTTTAACTGCTCCTCTGCCAAAGGCCTCAATCCTCCTTACTTCCTAGCTCACCACTGTAAGTTAGCTCCATGCCAGACTGAGATTGCCTCCCTCAGAAGAAAGCCTGTGGTGGTGGGAGGGACTTTGAGTCAAGCTTTAGGCAAAGTCTGCAGTTCTAAAGCTTCTGGAGTCCCCTCTGGGCTCTGCAGGTCCAGCAAGACAGCCTTCCAAGTAAGACCGCTGGCATGCCTGCTATCTGTAGACCTGTTGTCTAGAGTTTATTCTAGAATGTTCCTTTTCTGCCATAGCTCAGGCTCTGTACAATAAACTCTGTCTCAGAGCGTCCCTTGCCCCCTTCCGCCACCCTTAAGGTCTGATGCGGGGAGGGGGTCCTCCACGTTTCCTCAGAGGCCTCAGTCATACATAGCAAGCACCCTTTCTTCTTTCCACCACAGGCTGTTCTCACTCCATAGCCCCGCCCCCATTGCACTGTCCCTGTGATATTAGTATACATCTTGGAACTGCTACCTCAAGCAAGGCAGGGACATCCGTGCAAGACAGGGACAGTGTCATATTAATGGAAGGACCTACCCCAACCTGTATACTGTGTATAGCAGCTGCTTAGTAAATATTTGTGAAAGATAAGACTAAAGCAAGCTAAGAGAAAGAGAGAGATCTTGTTGAAATCTTTCAAGAACGTTCATTTAGTCGGCAAATAAACCAACAGAGTGGATTGTAAACAGTTGGTAGAGAAGAGAGAAGAAGCCTGGGGAGTCTTCTCCAGACCCCGGGGGCAGAAGAGCTGAGATTCCACATGTGGCCTGGTACTGCCACCAAGCCCAAGGGGATTTCTGTCCATGAGAGCATGAAGAACAAGTCCAATCATCTTGTGGTCTGCCAGCTGTGCCTGGTGGCTTTTTGACAGCTGCCAGAACAGGCCAGATGTGCCTCAAACATCTTCAGAGACATCAGGGGACCCCAGGGACCATATAGCCTATGGAGAAATAGTCATGTTCCTCAGAATGGCACAAAGGTGGGCATGGAGGGGGGACCCAGAGACTTTGAGGATGTCAGGACACAGAGAGGCTTCCAGAGACTTCCTCACGGCTGCTTTCAAGTCCCTAATGCTGAACTCCCTTGTCTAGGTGATCAAGCTGGCCTTTGAAGAGTTCGATTTAGAGAGGGGCTATGACACTTTGACGGTCGGGGACGGTGGGCAGGATGGGGACCAGAAGACGGTCCTCTACATGTAAGTGAAATACTGTGTGTGGATAGGAATGGTGGGTAGAGAGGCTCACAGAGCATAGCCTGGTCCCCAGACCCAGGAACAGTGTCCTGCAGTACCCCTGGTGCCTGCAATAATCCATCTACCTTTCTGCACCCTAGCTAAGAGAGCAGACGTTATAGAGAAGTTACATGAAGTGTTCAGACTGAGCCGTCTTGGGCATAGTTGAACAAAGGCTCCATGCCTGTGTGCCTGGCTCTTTCTATTAGCCAACTGCTTCTCTGAAATACCGTTTTCTGTCACCTCCTTCCAGTGTCCCTAGATGACTTCTGTCCCTCACTCTCTACCCTCCACTGAGACCACAGAAGTGTTTGGGGGACCTTCCTACATGTCCAGAACAATCTAAGACATGGACAGCTTCATAGACACAATGACCACCTTTCTTGGGCCAAGAAAGTTCAATATGACAAGAGACCCATGTCAAGCTGTCCTAGAATTCCACTAGGCTGGGCCTTTGCCTTGGGGAACCATTCAGTACACTTTCCCCTAACACAGTAACCCACAAAGGGACCAGGAAATTTCTCTGGCCTGTGCATGTGACCTAGCTCCACATTTCGAGCGTGATAGACCCAGAGTGGGCCTCTCTTCTTGGTTTCCCTTGGCTCTTGGCAGGGTGCAGACCTCTAAGTATCTCTCTCCCAACAGCCTGACAGGTACATCCGTCCCGGACCTCATCGTCAGCACCCACCACCAAATGTGGCTCCTCTTCCAGAGCGACAGCAGTGGCAGCTCTCTGGGATTCAAGGCTTCCTACGAAGGTAACTGCTTTCAAGAAACCTGGCAGGCTGACTCAGGGAGGAGGGGATTTGGGGTTTCCATCTGCAAGCATGAAGCCTGGGTTCGAATTCTGGCCCCTTCCAGTGCCTCTCCTCAGACACACTATTAGACCTCTGAGGTTCCATCCCTTTCTTTGTTTCATGCCCCTCATTCGCACTGTTCAGAGAATTTTGAGGATTACCTGGGACAGTTCAGTTGTTTTATGGGATATTCTATGCCAGCTGTTGGGAATGAGCTCCACCCCTAATTCATACCTAGTATGTACAGACTTGCTGCGCTTCGTTTATTTTTGAAATCTTTACCTTGGGGCCATTGGCCAAGCTACCTTGTGATAAGTGAAAGGTTGTTTTGAACACCAGAGGATGGATAGCCACCATTGTTGATGGCCTGAAGAAGATGCCAGCAAGGACCTTAATTCTTTTCAATAACTGATGTTGAAGAAATGACACACTCTGGAATCCATGGGGTACCCCCTTTATGAGCTTCCGAATCCCCTTTTGTTCAAAAGAGAGGTCCCAAAAAGAAGGCAAGTGTCATACTGTGAGTGATTAGGCCCTTTTAGGGATTAGACCTAGGCCTTACCCCAGTCTCCATTCTAGAGGGTATTAATGCAAGGTGGCCAGCCACCCAACCAGAGGGAATGAGAAAAAGGGAGCAGACATCTTTCTAGAGAAGTGAACGCTAAATCCTAACAATGATTCACTGGCTGTTAGAGAGACAGGGTTGAGACACAGAAGGAAGAATGTTTTTAGGGTGGTTCCCATACACACTACCTACCTGATGTGTTAAATGTTTCTTTTTATTGTAAGCCCTATTGTGTTTCTACCTTGGGCACACAATGGGTACTGGGTGTCCGTGACCCAAAACAAAACAGAACACAACCCCACAAACCCGTAAAGCAACAGCAACATGTTCCTGCACACATGTGTGTTCCTGTCTACTGGAGGTGATAAATCTGGTACCCAAATGTCAGCAGGAGATGCTCCCTCTGAGACTCTGGTAGTATCCTTCTTTACTTTCCCTCCCATCTGTGGTGGCTAAGAGTTCTTGGTACCCCTTAGGTTATGGATATCTATCCCTGACATTGTGACCATTCACAATGTTGTGTGTGCATCTTCTCTTAAGGGTGACAGGGTACCAGCAGGTTAGGGACCTGTTCTGTCCTTATCGATATTCCCCCATCTTGATGACATCTTTGAAGATTGTTTCCAAATAAGTTCTGTTACAGATGCAGGGATTAGATAAGAGGAGACCAGCCTGCAGTGCTCATGCTCACATGGTCATGTTATCAGAGTGAAAATCTTCTTTTCCTAGAATGGAGAGTCTGGGTCTAGGGGAGGCAGAGCACCAGACAGCATGCCTTGGTGATGACGGGTGCCAAGTACAAGTCCTGTGTCTGCCAATTTGATGTTCTGTGGGGGCCACATGGCTTTTCCGGGCTCTGTTTCTTTACCCTGAAAAATGAAGTAAATGTGGCTGAGAAACAGTCTCAGTCACAGGGAAATCTGTAGAGGTGATGAGATTTTATTTGTGTTTGTTTACTTACGTGAGAAGAAGTCTAGCCTGGCAGAGTAGGCCTATGATACCAATTACTCCGGAGGCTGAGTCTGCCTGGGCAGCAAGCAGAGCAAGCAGAGAGATGACTCAGCAGTTCTAAGTGCTCTTAGAGACTGTAAGGGTTTCATTCCCAGCATCCACACTAAAGGCTCAGAACCCTCTGTTAACTCCATTTCTGGGGGATCTGTTACCCTCTTCTGGTCTCTGTGTGAACCAGCCATGCATATTGTACATAGACAAGCATTCATAAAACAAATTGTAAAAACAACAAAAAAATAAAAGTCAATCGAGATGTAGTTCAATAGTAGACTATCTACCTACCATGTGAGAGGCCCTGGATTCCAACCTCAGTATTGAGCGAGGCAGCTAGGAATAGCATGTGAGTGCACAGAAAATTACACACAGGGCCATTCTGCACACCTGAGCAGCTGTGTGATAGAAAGGGCCCCAGGCAGGAAGCCAAGAGGTCCTGATCCACTGATCCAGTCCCAACTCTGTCATTGCTGTGGAAACGGGATTTGGTTGCACATTCCGCAGCATCCCCTGATCCAAAATGCTGTAAACGTTTATCAGTGAATGTCTCCATTCCAGGGGGAGGAATGACCCCTGATATCCTCATGTCCTTAAGTGGTTCATGCTTGGCCTGAGGCTTGGACAAGACACAAATGCCTTGAACATAAAAGAGATAATACCAGTTGGCACACTGAATAGTCTTGAATAGGGAGAGCTGTTGGCTAAAATAGTAGCAGACAGTGAAAAAAAAAAAAAGATAAATATCAAAAACTCAGCCACTAGAACGGAACCAGGCAATTCTTATGCTTTCTCTGTCCTGATCAGCTATTGGAAAGCAGATTTTAGCTTTAGAGCACCCTGACTTTGGATAGACTTGAGGCAATCCCCATGAGAAATGTTTGTGACCCTCTGATGTTTACAGGCTGGAAGGAGATAGACTCAGGGGACTGGAGAGCTGTGTCTAAATATTTGAAGGTTAGTCATACAAGGAAAATGAGTTTGATCAGCTTGAGATTTTACTGAAAAAGAAAGGGATGTGATATTTTCTGAGAGCCTACTGTGTGCCAGAAGCCTTCTGTTTGTCATCCCAGGAGGGTACAGTGTTGCCAGAGACACTGGTGCAGCCCCAGGGACCATCAGTGTGGAGCAGGGGATAGCAGTAACCAGCATTTCCTTCCTTCCTTCCTTCCTTTCTTTCTTCTTTTGTTTCTGTTTTGTTTCTTTCCTCCTAACTTTTATTCCTCCTAAGCCTCCATTTAAGAGAAGATTCATAAATGGATACCAGAAAAACATCACCTCATCCCACACAACCCTTTGGAGGCATTGAGGGGTTAAGTAACCTGCCTGGGGTCACATAGTCCAGGAAGTGGCAGAGATGGGTTCTAGCTTCAAAGCACTGCGTTTTCCCCTTATACCGAAAGCTTCCCAAAGCTACTGAATTTTAATTTCTTATAAAATCTTTATAGAAGCCAAAACTTTGCCCCAATCAGGCACATTATAGCAGAAGTCTAGAGTCCCCGTCACTGGAGGTTGAAGGCATGCTCGTTAGTTCATAGTTCTGTTTCCCTTGTTCAAAATTGATTAGACACCTGCTGTTGGCCAGTTTAGAGTGGACACTTCAGTCATAAAAGTGAGCCTCCTGGCTGTGGCCTAATATACCTGTGTGGATGCCTGTTACAGCCTAGTGTCATCGGGACTTCCTGGACTCATGACAGGAAGGACAGTCTGTGTGTTTAGGGGCCTTTCTAACCTTCGAGGCTGTGTCGGGTTGTGCGTATAGAGGCAGCAGGGTCTATGATGATCAAATAGACTCTGGAATTGGATCAGACATGGTGAATCACAGCATGGTCTCTAAGCCGCAACCCTGAGAACACCATGAGGTCTCTGTGAGCCTCAGTTTTCCACTCAGGAAACAGATAATGATGCTGACCTCAGCACCATTATGACAGCGAAATAATAATATCACAGAAATTTTTTTTTTTTTTTTGCATGCTGTCTGCCACCAAGACAGAGCCTTCTTTTTATAGTCACCGGTGTTCCCTCTACCCCAATCCTTCAGGTCTTTCTCCTCTGGGCCATCTGCCTCCTCTGGCTCAGGTTTGCTCATCACAGACCCTGTTTTTAGGACCCGCCTTATCCCCTTGCCCCCAGGCTTCCCGTGATTGATGTCAGGTGTCGGGGAGAGGGGGTGTTAGTGAGTTTTCATCATTATGACAGAAACGACCTCCAGAGGAAGGATAGTTTCAGAGGACTCAGTCCAGTGTCCCAGGCTCCATGGACTCCAGACCTGAGGAAGGATGAACACTGTGGCCGTGGGAGGGTGTGCCAAAGACTGTTCACTTCACAGTGGACAGAAAGCATGAAGGCTAAGAGAGAACAGGAATAAGATGCCCTCAGGGGAGGGCCTACCTTAAGAAACATCTCCCAAGCTTTCCAGTACCTTCCAAAGTAGAGGGTGGGAACCAAACTTTCAATACATGATCATTGAAAGGGACCTTTTCCATCTAATTTCTTTAAGTGGGGCAGAAGTTCACTCACAGAATGCCATGGGCATCAAGGAGCCTTCAAACTTGGTCCAGGGGGAAAACCTGGGATAGGTCCAGTGGTAGGACTCGTTTTTCCTCCTGCCCCTTCCCGTCTGCCTGGGCTTTATATTTGAGGGCTGAGATTCATCAATCTTCCATCTAGGCAGGTACCAAAGGATGGCAAGTTAAGTCCACTGTCAGATCCTGGTCCTCCACTGTGTCTAGCTGTCCCTTCCCACTGGTTACATGACTCCTCACTGCAGCTCCTCAGGGTCTGTCCTCCGTCTTTCATTTCTGCTCTAGCAGTTGGTCACATCGACTCCCCCAGCTTCAACTTGAAATTCAACCCTAACCTGTAAGTCTAACTTCCTTTCTGACACCTCATAGCAGCCCCCTCAAAATAGTCAGCCAAGGCCCCAGAACAAAGTACCACAGACTACATGGTTTGAACAATAGGTGTATATGTTTCCTCATAGCTCTGGGGGCTAGAAGTGGGACGTCAAGGCTTCAGATGGCATAGTGTTCAGTGTTCTCTGTCCAGCTCAGGACAGCCACCTTTTCTTCATGTTCTCAATCAGACTTTCCTTGAGAAACAGCATGAGCTCTCTTCCCATAAAGACATAAATCCCATCAGGCCAGCCCACTCTTCTGACCTTATTCAATTTTAATGATTGCCGTGGAGACCTTTTAAAATCGTCATACTGGAAGCTGAAGGCATCAATATGCAAATAAGAAGGCATAAATGTTCTGTCTGTGTTATCACCCCAAAGTAAGTCCTCCATTTCTGCTCCCTTTCCCACTTCCCCTGGACCTGATCTGTGGCTCCTATTGATAAGCAGCACAAACCCCCATCCCCAAGCCTCACCTCAGCCTCCTGACTCCCCTACCTTCACTCAGCTCCTGATTCCTACAGTTCTGCATCAACAGCACCCCACTCTCATCACTGGGTCCAGACCTCCATCATCCTCTGTCACTGTGCTGCTGGCAGCACAGGCCTCCCACCCAGCACCCTTTCCTCCCCATCTGCCACATGGCACACAATGATCTTCCCAGATTCTAAGTCTGGTACAGTGTTCCCCTACTAGATGAAGGAAAGGGAAAAAAAAAAAAAAAAAAAAAAAAAAAAAAGGAAGCGCCTTGAGTGACAGCTTCCTGACTTCTCATTGACTTCGGTGGGAAGTACCAAGTCTTTCACACAGCATGCCAAGTTCTTCATGATCATCCATAAACCACATTCTGGCTCCTGTATTTCTACTCAAGGCATAGACTGTAGCTTATCCCCAGTCCCTGCAGAGCCCCATCTATAACATGCTCAGAAAAGCTTTGGAGAAATCATTTGTGATGACTTTATTTTGGCATGTTCAGATATCTTTCCAGAACCTCCCGATTCCTCTTTTCTCCCTTTACTACATGGTACTCAAGTGCTAAGTGCCATGCATTCTCCATAGACCTTTGGGAAAAGTCAATTTACATGCCCCTGTGAGCAAGTCCCTTCATCAATGAACCTAACTTTTCTTCTCCATAAAGAGGAACAGGCAACTGTTAGGTTCACCAGGGCTCTCAAAGATTTGGTGCACCAAAGCACCCAGCATAGGTACCAGTATTTAGGAGTTACTGGATTGAAAGCTTGTCTGTCGTTTTCTCCCTTGGGTCTGTGGCTCTTTCCCACTAGACCCTCTCCCTCAATATTGGCCTTCCATTAATTCAGGTTTTGGGTCAATTTCATGTCACATAGACATCTTGGCTCAGGAATGGGAGGCTAGCCTTATGTAGATACCCTAAGGGATGCTGTAGCCAGAAGTTTTAGGGCCCAGCCTAGCCCCAAGGTCTGGACCTGCAATCTCACAGTTGCTTAGTCCCAAATAACCACACAAAGTTTTAAATTAATTACAAACTGTTTGCCCATGGCTCAGGCTCAATCCCAAATAGCTCTTACAACTCAGCTCAATCTACTTTTATTAATCCGTGTATTGCCACATGGCTCTGTGTCTTGGCCTGTGTCCCATTACATCTTGCTTTCTGGGTGGCAGCCTGTAGCAGGATATCATCAGGCATTTAACACAGGACCTACATCCATTACAGCTACTGCTCCCTCTGGACA
Organism: Sigmodon hispidus; assembly: GCA_004025045.1. Taxonomy (NCBI): domain Eukaryota; kingdom Metazoa; phylum Chordata; class Mammalia; order Rodentia; family Cricetidae; genus Sigmodon; species Sigmodon hispidus. Next base: position 99,359 of record PVIH01004018.1, on the reverse strand, counting down.
TGCCTGGCCCCTTTACCCTAAGAACAGAAGTGCTACTTTGGGTCAGGCAGGTATTTCTGTAGCCTCTGCAAAGTACAAGCTCCTCCCTACTCCAAGGCTAGAGAAATGTCTTAGGCAGTGAAGCATTTGCCATGCATGCATGAAGACCCATGTTTGGTCCCCTGGAACCCACATGGAAAACGAGTCATGGTGCACAGTTGTAATTCCAAAATTGGGGAGGAAGAAATGGGTGAATCCTGGGACTTGCTGATCAGCAGCCTAGTGTAATCAGCAAAGACCAAGTAGGAAGGGAAAAACCCTGTCTCAAAAAGCAAGGTACACAGTGACCTAAGGAACAATGACTTCTGGCCTCCACACTCTCACACATACATTTGTGCACACACAGCATAAGCACACATACTCATGTATACTAAAAGAAAAGGAAAAAAAATGTTTCCATCATTAAATGATCCAACTAGGGTGTTTACTTCCAGAAATTCTTCCTACTCTGGTTGTTATCATTCCAGCCTGGGTAAGGGAGAGATCTCAGGATCTGTCAATATGGGAGCCCTCTGAGCCTAGAAACACGGTCTCCCTCCAAGGGGCGCCAGCTGTGAGAAGCACATTCACAGTTGCAATTGCTTTGCTTCCCAGTAGAACCAGAAATATTTAAGGAACAGGCAATTAGCACTTACCAGAAACATTATAAAATTACATACAACTTGCTAACAAGTTTTCACATCAATCTGGATGTCTCTTTGCTTCCTGACTGGAGCCTGGAATCTGGCAGCCTGATGCTCATTCTGGGAGGCTGACCCCAGGGGAGGAAGAAGCAGGAGCCCTGATTCTGAGGAGAAGGAGGTACAGGGAGGTGAGGATCATTCAGGAAGAATGTCCAACAGCCCAGGGACTTGTGACAAAGATGAGATCATCTGTTGACTCATGTCCCTAAGGCCTTATGATGTGTTTCTGATGCTCACTATTCAGGACACTGAGGCCATAGGGACAAAACTATGGCCTTTCTACTTTCACCCAATTCATAGTCTATTTCCATAAGTATTGAGTAATTACTGAAAGATGGGGAGAGCAAAGGGAGTGACCTCTGACCTTACTTGAGGGTACTGGAGAACTGAATGAAAGTTCTCAGGGCACCTGATATCAGAAACAGACTGCTTTGAAGGACACAGTGGAGGGTTGAGAGATGGGGTATGTTGGCTGGGAATGATGACTAGTTGAATGGGTGTGGGACTAGAGAGCTGGCTCGCTAGGCAAGTGCTTCACACAGTAATGAAGATATGAATCTGGATAGCTAGCATCATGTAAAAAGGTGGGCACGGTAATATGCATCTATAATCCCATCTCTGAGAGGGCAGAAGATCCCTGCAGGCCAGTTAGCATTGTTGACTCAGTAAACTTTGGGTTCAGTGAGAGACCCTGTCTCTGAAAATAACATAGATCATCATTGAAGACACTTAATATCAAACTCTGGTCTATACTCAAGCACTTCTATACTCAAGCACTCATATATACACAGTTTCACACATGTGCATGCATAGGAACACACACATGCATACTCACACGCACACACAGGAAGATGCATTACATACACATAAACACAAGACATTTTTAAAAATTAAAATCTCTACTAGAAATCAGTTTCGAGAGTGAGTAGGGAGAAGATGCCAAGATTGCCTCCGAGGGCCAGGCTCATTCCTCCTTCTCTATACATAACTCTGAAGACAAGCATTGCCACACTTCCTGAGAGAGGCAGCATTGGCTTAAAAGGAACCAAAGAATGGCCCAGCAGCATCTACTCTAGTCCCTGTATGGGCATCACTGGCCCTGGTCACACCAGATGTCAGGTGCATAACCATTCCAGCTTCCCATCTGCTATTTTCAGGACACCCTTCCATGTTAATTTGGTTTTCCAAAGCTCCTCCTCCTGGTACTTAATGATGCCCCTCTGGTCCCTGGTCCCGTCAGAAATAGGGTACCCACATTTTAGAAATACTGCCCGGATTTTTGAAGATGTTAAATAGTGACTGGAGCCAAACACACACCGAGAGTGTAGTTTACTGCTGCAGCAGGACACCAAAAGCGCTCCTGAGCCGCCCTAATGAGCCTAGGGAAGCCTGGATTGGATGTACTTGGTCTGACACTGGACAATGACTGTCTGGCAGACAAGCAGGGGGTGTTCGTTTTAGAAAGAGCAGACAGCAGGTGCCCAGTTCCTGCGTGGGCGAGCTGGCGGGGCTCTGCAAACAATTGAGAGAGAGCATGATAACAATGAGAAAGTGCTACCTCATTGCTGGGTCCGAGCCATATTCCAGGCTGTCAACTGTATACACATAAGCCTGTTTAGCCCCCAGGATGACCCTGGTCAGCAGAGCTGTTATTACCATTTCCATTTTATGCAAAACAAAAGCTAAGGGTCAGAAAGAATTGGCAGCATGGGCTGGGAAGTTCTGGTTCAGTAGATAAAGCCCTGGCAGTATAGGACCTGAGTTCAGATTCCCCAGAAGCCACACAAAGCTAGACACAGTAGCATGTGCCCAGTATTTCTCAGTCAAGACGAGGCAAAAACAAGAATTTCTGGAAGTTTTTAGGCCAGTGAGCCCGATGTATACAGTGGACAAAGAACTGTCACAAACAAGGTGGGAATCTGAGTTTGTCCTGTGACTTCCAAATGTGTGCTATGTCATGCGTATTTCCATATTGATTTTTTAAAATAATAATAATATGACTCAGATCTACTATGTAGTGTCAAAACCAGGATTCAGGTCCAGGATGCTGTGGCCTCACAGCTATCATTACAATGTCACCTCCCTGAAGCTCACTCTGTTTCCTGATGTACAAGTTCCAAGGGGGTGCTGGGCAAAGATAAGACCCAGGGTGAAGGAGGAGGAGGTGAATAAGATCCCTACATAAGCAGGAAGTGAAATGGGGTTTAACCTGAAGACTTTGGAAAGAGCAGGGGAGAGTATGCCTTGATAATAAACTTTCAATGATCTTGTACCACTTCAAAGAATATGGAGTAGAAAAGACAGGCACAGAGCTACCATCTGGCTACTACTAGCCAGGTGGGAAGTTATAGGGCCTGAATTGGACATTGAAGATGCAGAAAACCATGGTGCCAGAGTGTTTAGAAGAAGAGCAGAGAAGGCTCCTATTGGAGATTCGATAAAGGAGAGGGCAGCCTAAGGTTCCTAAGCCTCTATTTCAACCTCCAAGAAGCATTCCTACGTGTACTTGACTGTGAGTTCTCCTGTCGCAGGGTTCAGCAATCAGGCAACTCTGGATCTTCAGGGCTGACTAAGCCTGACATTTGACAGTTTCTGCATAAATATCTGGTCTCTCTCACGCATTGCACCAAACACCTACTGTGCTTCCAATAGAGGCCCATGCTAGCTGATCATGACCCATGCTACCTGATCTATCCATGTCTGCCTCCATAGTGCATGCTTTCAGGAGTGGTAAGGCAACAAGAGGCAAGGAGACCATGGGGCTGGTACAAGGAAGGTGGTCAAGTTGGGGACTCAGCATGTCCCTGATGCCAACAAGATGGGAGATGCCAGGTGGGTAATATTGGCTCCCCCCCCCACTGTTCCATCCCCGGTGTCTAGGACAGTAACCAGTAAAACACTTCTTGAATGCATAGATGAGGAGTGACAAGGGATAATTGGCACCCTTGTAGAAAGAGTGAAGTACCACCAAAGAGAGAGTGGTTGGACATCTAAGGTATGGGCTGGCGAGTGCCTTGGAGGAGGTGACCTGAGGAGATCATATGAAACCAGAAGAGAAGGTTCTAGTTTGGGTTGAGGTGCCATGAGGTAAAGGACCAGACATACCATAGCAGGGCTCTCTAGAAGGGCAGTAGAGAGTGATCCAGGCTGGGCACCTCAACCCCCATCCCGGCTCCCTCCAAGTAGTTTCCCTTCACAGAGCACATCAAAGGACTCGGAATACAGAGAGACACATGGTACAGTCCCTTTTGTGCAGACAGTGTAATAAAAGAGGGTTCCAATTTAGTGTCCGAAATTGAAAAGCCAGGGAGAAGCCTGAGTCTGGCACGGATGACAGGGCTGAAACAACCAAGCATAGGGGAAGCCAATATGGCTAGCTCAGCCCCCACGGAACTCTGACACTGACACGCAGACATCTGAGGCCTCCTGGATCGCTTTTGGTGGGCCAAAGGAGCAGGGCGTACACACTTAACAAAGTGTAATTGGGTTAAGCCAGATGATAGGAAATTGCAAGACATTTTTCTCCAAGTCAAAATTGCATTTATCTATTTGTAATTCTGGGTGCTGACATCAGACATGGTTGGCCTCTGACTGTGAGGAGCTTTTCTGCCAGGCCTCTAGAGGTATATCAGAAACCTCTTTCTGAAGACACAGCCTCCATTTTTATGTTCCCGATCCAATGATGGGCCCAAGGAGAGGGCCCATGACAGAGACCAGCCCCCAGCTCCTCTCCCTCATTGGAGAAAGTTCCACAATTCCCAACTCAAACTGCCCCATTCCTCATCACCCCACCTCCAGGTCTCATTTCTTCAGTGAGTCCCTCTATTCCTGGCTCTCCTTGAAGTCAGCATCACCATCTTTATCCTCTCCAGGGCTAGGAGCTCCCTCCCTCACACTTGATATCCACTGGAGGAGGTTCATGAGCTCCATTTCCTCCCCACCGCATGGTCTCCTCCCTGGATGTCACATAGCCTCCAGCCTCTGCTCCCTCATCACTGCTCCATCCACCTTTTACCCCAAGCCTTGCCATCTCTTTGTCTCTCTGATCTCAATCTTCTCACTCCTTTTTGTAGGTGGACCCTGTCTTCTGGCTCTGCTGGAATGTAGGGTCATGCCAGCCACTCTGGAGTCTTTTGTCTCTTGGCTCTTTTTCTCATCAGCCCCTTTGTCTCCATTGGTTATCTTTCCTTCAAATTCCCCATCCCTGCCCTCAGCTCCTTCTCACGTCCTTTCCTTCTCTGCCCTGTAGCCCCAGCTACCATGCAGCCACAGTTGCAGCAAAAGCCTCAATTATTTGACCTCCCTGGTCAAATCTCCAATCCACCATCAGTACCATTATCCCTTTTGTGTCTGTGTAAGCAAGGCAGGCAGTGCTGCCAGACCCGAGAGAGTCGGCTCTGCCCTTAGTGGCCACAGGTGCATGGCTGTCCACTGAGCTTCAGTCTCCTGTTCTCTAGAGTGATAGCTTGAAAAGGGCCTGTCAGTATCCAGTCTTGTTTCCCTGTAACTAATGCCTCACTTTTTACCAAAGACCTGGGTCTCCTTCTCTCTACCTGAAAATCACTGCCTCACTGCTGTCACTGGGCACCTCTGTTGCCACTGAGAGTCTCTGCCCAGCTCACTAAGGCCAGCCAACATGCACAGGGTCTCTGGAGCCTCAGGCTGCCCTTCCTTGCTTCTCCACAGCCTTGGGGAGACAATCGGTCTCCATCAGCATCCCCCTCCCTTTTACTCTTTCCAGAAATTTAACTCCATCCAAGCTTATTCCATCTTTAAGAGATTTTAACTGCTATTCAAAGGTGGTTACCTCAGAGTTATGACCTAACCTTCCTCTTTTCCATCTCTTCTCCTTCCATAGTACCACCCTCAGTCCCATTGGATGCTGGCTGTCATGACAGCTGTTGATCATGGCATCAGCAATGGTCTCCTTTTGGTCCTCTGCACTTTCTGTCTCATCCTAAGTTCCCTGTGATGCAGAGTTCATTGATCTCCTCAGCTCATCCTCCTCCAAGCTCTGTGGCCATCAACTGACCTGGCCTATAATCTAGTCTCCTCTACTGCTATGCCCCACCCCAAACGGTCCATTTTGTCCCGTTATGGGATGATGTCTCTTGTCACCTTGCTTAGTCTCATATTCCTAGTGGCTCATTGATGTGTTACATCTCAAAGTCTGCATTTCTGTCTGAAGCTTAAATTCCAGATAACTGCTCCTTAGTGGCAGTTTCTCAAAATACAGCATGCCTTTGACAAGATCCTCCAAGCAGTCTCCTGCCTTCTGCATTCTTGAGGGGAGTACACCCTCGTGGCCAGGCCAAACCTGGAGGTATGATGGTAGACCTTGTTCCCTCCCTTACTACTGAATCCTTATTCTTGGCACTGCCTGTGACTATTTCCCACTTCAGACCCCTCAGATCTTCCTGATTCTCTCAAGTCCCTCTGCCTGCACCCAGTGTAGGGTTCAGAATATCTTCAGATATCTTCCACCAATGCAGAGGCTCCACAGAAGCAGAACATCTTTCTGTTATAGTCCCTATTGCATTCTCTACTACCCAAGTGGGCCACACTAAATGACAGCCCTAATATTTATTGAGTAAATGAAAGTGAATGTTTCACTAGCCTTGAACTAGCAACTCCTAGACCATTTCTCATATACAAGCATCTACTTCTAAGTAGAATCCTCTATCAGCTTCACATTGCCAACCATCTAAAGTCCAGTCTCCCACATAAATCACACAGGCCCTTTCATGGGCTGGTGCTGCCCATCAGTGCTGTTTCCAGGTTCTTGCCGCCTTGGAGAAAGTGCTTGAACTTGAAGAAGGTAGGTGCCAGAGAAGTAAGGATCTCTGGAGCCAGGCACCTGTGGGTGGGTCTCAGATCAACCACTGCTGACCTCTATGGTCTTATGTAGTCATGCATGTCTTTGTGTCTGTTTTATCTTTAAAAATGGGGGGGAGTGTACTTTCTATTAGAGATACTGTAAGGGTGACATGAGTTAATCTATAAAATGCTCACAGTGCCACTGACTGGAGTCAATGTGCAGATAGTTATTTCCATAAATGGAAGCTGGTTGTGAGAATAATGACTTCTTAGTTTTGTTCTCTGGCATATTCTAGCCCACCACACATCCCTGCATCTAAGGCGTGGCCTTCTCTCTCCCCTCCGCCCAGAGAGTCCTTCATCTCCTCCTCACTGACAAACCTTTTCCTCTGTGGTCTCAGGCCTCAGCCCAGAAAGTACCTTCTTCAAGAAGCTCTCTGCAATCCAGGGCCGGGCTTCCCTGAGATGAATAACACACTCACCTTAGACACACAATTTGCAAGTGGGGTCCCAAACTCAAATTTTAAGATAAATAGCATTTAAGACAAGATTTTTAAAACCAAGCTCAACATAAAATAATTGTGGCTTCTTAAAAAGAAATCAGTGTTTTAATTATAGAAGATAAGCTGAGATACCAGGACAAAGATAAAGTGAGTAGGAAGCTATCTAAATGCAAGGTCGGCATCAGTATTGATTTTAAGTGTTACATATGCTAATTGTGATTTTCTTTAAAAATGCTATATCATGTTAAGATTGAGCTGTCTTTATCAGAATAATACATTACAGAAAACTGTAATGAAATGATTTATTGTTTCACTGGGTTCTTGAGGTACTTGACACTTCATGTGCCTTGCTCCCTACATTCTATTTTCAACCTGGGACCCCATGTCTTGGGCCATGTTTCCTCCTCTGGATGGTCCAAGTTGAAAGAGACTATCTACAGCCCAGTGTTTAGCACAGACCCAGAGACTTATTATATGCCTGTGATTGCTTTGCTGATAGGAAGGAAGTAGGCAGGTATGGTTATGTGCAAAGAGATTTGACTACACAATGGAGGCTGAAGACCACCCCATCCCCAAATGCATGCCCTCTTAAGTCAGCCAGAACCTCGGACAAGCTGACTCAGTCAGATGTACCCCACTCATATATTTTATATGCTAGGGAACCTTAAATCTGGGCTGTGTCTTCAGATGCCAGGTAATGTTTACTGCCACTGCCCTGACTGTTCTGTATTGTGGACAGCATGTTTGGGGGCATTGAGAGAAGATGGGTAGGTGGGTTCTGACGCTTGCTTCTTCAGATCCCTTGGTCACAGGAGGCCCTTCTTCTTGTCCTTCAGATGACTGGAGCTCTGAAATCTGAAACAAACTCCCACTTCCTTGGAATGATTCTGTGTGGTCCCATCCCTGTTCCAGAGCATACATGAAGCCAACTGCAAAAGAACATGTGTGTGTGTGTGTGTAGGCTGAGGCAGGAGACACTTGAGATTTGGGTGAACTGACATAACTTGTACTGGAGATCCTTTGATGTTGGCACATGCTCATACTGACCCCTAAATTATCCCTGATGTTTGATTTGGAATACACGCACACACACATAAACACACACACACACACACACACACACACACACCACACACACGGGTTCCTGCACAGCTTTGTCCTGCCCCCTCTCTGCAGAGAGAGGTCCTGGTTTGGGGGACAATGTGAACGTGACAGTCAGGGGCCTGTACATAAGCTACTGAGCCTTTGTAGCTTTGATCAGCTCAGAGACACTGCTCATCGCAAGAAAGCTTTTGCAGAACCACACAGTGATTTCTGGAAACCTTGGCTACTGACCACCCATAATGACATCCACTGAAAAAGCAGGGTCCTTTCTTCCTGAGAGTCCTGACAAGTTATCCAGCACTCCCTCAGTGACTCTAGGCCCTGTTCTCCCGAACCTCAGGTCTCTGGTAGTATCCTTTCTCCATCTGATACTTTCTCAGTGACTCCCTGTCTCCTGGTAGGCCATCTTCCTCCCTAGATGGAGCTGTTCCCCAGCCCTCTCTCATAGCACAGAGCAGGGCAAAGGGTGACTCAAGATCCTTTAAAGATGCAGCCAGGACAGACTCCTTCCCTGAAGCGCCTGGGTCCTGGCTGATGCCCAGAGGCAGCCCATCAGGCTGCTGAGTTCCATCTCCTGGGGCTGAGACAGGCTGACTCACCAGTTGGCTCCTGCAAACTTTAAGAGTACTTAATGACTCATTTGTTTCTTTTTATCTGCTACTGTCTCAAATTGAATCTACCAAAAACTATCTCGAAAGTGCTTCTGTGTCAGAAGGCAGCCAGTATTGATTCCCACTTCCTCGGGTTTGCAAAGCAGACAGGCTGCACAGGGCCACTGCTCCTTGCCTGGGCTTGCTTGCCTTCGCTGTCTCAGATAGACCTTTCTTAAAAATCTCGCCAGCAATGTTCACAGTCAGATGCAAAGTGCAACTCTGGCAGGGTGTCTCCAAAGTTTGGGACATATTAGCTCCTGGAATAGATCCATGACAGAATGCAATCAAAGGACAAAAGATTGATTTAGTCCTGTGATGTCATGGGTCTAGTGTACACCTTGATGGGGCTCCATCCATGCCAACAGGGCCTGAGACACAGAGTTCAAGTCACACAGAACCAGAAGCAGATGTCTCTCCACGCTCTCTCTCTGCAACCCACTAGTTAGCCAGGTTACTGTCCCCAAAGTTCCACAACCTCCCAGAACAGTACTACCACACGGGGACTCCGAAGTATTCAAACTCATGAGCCTGTGAGGGAGATTTCATACCCAAGACTGTAACACCCACTTTTCACAAATGAAAATATCCAAGTATCTGGGATACAGAGTCACAAGCATGTAAGAGCTGAAGGCCTATTACCCTAGGACACTCTTGTGTAGGATTTATGAATCCCATGTCCTGACTTGTGGTAGGGAGCCACAGAGCAAGCAGTAGGAGACCTTTGCTTCCAGGACAGATGTAAAGTCACCTTTTTTTGTCTCTTGTTTTTGTCTTCTTGTTTTTCAGAGATCGAACAGGGCAGTTGCGGAGACCCTGGCGTACCTGCCTATGGCCGGAGAGAAGGCTCTCGCTTTCGCCATGGGGACATACTCAAGTTTGAATGCCAGCCTGCCTTTGAACTGGTGGGGCAGAAATCAATCACGTGCCAAAAGAATAACCAGTGGTCAGCTAAGAAGCCAGGCTGTGTGTGTAAGTTTGCAGGGGAGGCCACTGATGGGCTCCTCAGAGAGGCAGGCCGGATCCCTAGCTAAGGCCCTGTCTTTGAAAACCTACAGTGGTACCCACAGCGGCATTGGGGTTGGTTTTTCTTGTTCCTAGGAAAGTGGCTATCTGGGTTCCCACATCTAATGTAGGCTACAGCTCTTGACCTTTGGAGACCTTCTTGGATAGAGTACAACCTTCAATGATGATTCTTAAAGCAAGGTAGAGACCACTAAGCATGGCCCAGGAAGGTCAGACCAAGACATTTCTCCTTTTTGTCACCATGGTGCCACCATACGACTGTGGAGTGACCAAGAGGTCTCTAAGTTGTTAGATGGTGTACCAGCTTTGGAGTGCTACAGGGAAGCCTTGAGGGATATGTTCTCATGATCACCTCCTCTTTGTGATCACCTCCTCTTGTGTGGCTTCAGGAATGGTGGAAGGGATCCAGCTATCCTTGTATGGCTGGTCTTTTGGGGAGGAGAATGGAATTGAATTGAATAGTCTGTTTCATCTAGATATCAAGGAAGCCCACCGTCTTCCTTCTTGTATGTGTTAAATGTGTCTTGAGGCATCACAAACATCAGGAGTCACTAATCACAGTGGGGTTCTAGGTGGAGGGGCCATTGTGGCAAGGGGAAGCCACACAATCGGTGTCAGGAAGCCAGAGGTTCCAACTTCTCTGGCTGTCTGCCTTCATCTCCTAGCCCTAGACAGTCAACTCCCCTGGCTCTTTCATTGACTTCTCTGGGAAGGGCACCTAGCCTGACCCTCTGATCCTTTGTACATCTTAGTGGGCAACTCAGGACTCCTGAATTCGGCATGCCACAGACTGAGAGCTCCTGGGGCTGGGGTGGGAAAGCCAAGAAGCCAGTCTACATTGCTATGATGAGACGAGAGTGGGCGGATGAGTTGGGTCACACCACAGTGATTATACTACTCGAACTAAAAATAATTGCTTTGTCTGACCTAGCATTTTCTACGATTGATAAGTTGATGTAAAAATTCTTCAAAGGTGGGTGGAGTGCTGGCTCAGTGGTTAAGAACACTGATTGCTTATCCAGAGGATCTGGGTTTAACTCCCAGCACCTACATGGCAGCTCATAATTGTCTGCAATTCCAGTTCCTGGGGATCTGACACCCATGGCAAAACACCAATGCACATAAAATAAAAATGAATAAAATTTTAAAAATTTTTTAGAGGGTTAAAGATCAGACCATTCTTTGATCCACATGGAATCACTTTTAGTGAGGGAGTGAGGGAAAAAAAAAAACAAAAAAACTGTATGACATCTGCCCAGTTCTGCTCCCAGTATAGGTGGGAAATATTAAACCATCTTCAGTATTGGCCCCAATGAGAGCTCGGAATCATGGGAATCCAAGGGCGGGGAGAGTTATCGGGACAGCTCAGAGTGAGCAACCCAACCTCTGACAGCGCAGTAGAACCAAGTGAGGCGGAAGGGAGCAGAGCAGGTCCTGTTGCCCTGGCTGGATGGAGATCCTCAATAAGCAGGAAAGGCCCAGACAGTAGGATTCCTCCAGGCAGCATGGAGCTTCTTTTCTGAAATTTATCTTGATAAAATGAAGCAGGAAATACTAGAAGGAGGTGATCTTCATGGACAAAAACCTGGGAGAGTCAAGCCTGAAGGAGATTGAGCTCTTGGGCCCCAGGAGCCAAAACAAATCGTGGCTAGTGAGCAGATAAACAAGCTGGGGCAGGGTGGTGTAATGCAGGAGGCCTCCAGGCAGATGCTTGATGCTTTGTTTCTGAAGAGTAGTCCTAGAACATTTTTCTAGAACTTTCTCAAGTAGCTGAACCTCTTGAAGTGCTACCCTGCATGTCCTTCATCTCCAGAAACATCGTGCTGAACTCGGCTTACATGTAGCTAAGAAGAGGAGGATGGGCTATACTGGCCAACAGCGAGTCCAGCCTGTACTCTCTGTTGTTTGGAGCGGGGTGAAGGTCCCAGGGCTTATTAATAAGAACTGCAAAACAGGCAGTCTGGGCAGCTGGTATGAGATGCTGTCTAGAAAGTTCTGGGATGGAAGAGGACAGTGTATGTCTTCTGTCACCCCCATCAACTGGCTGCATGTGCTTTCTTGGGTCTAGAAGAACACAGCTTAAGTCCCAGTGAGGTTAGACTGAGTTAGTTTGAGGTTAATTTAAGGAGTGCAGGCCAAGCCTGCTCCCTTTGACTTAGGAGTACAAGGGGCTGCGTCTGTCTGCTATCTGCCGAATCCCATCTCTAAGCTCATGCTTCCACAGGTCCTGGCTTTGCCCTCAGGAGCTCAAGGTCTGGTAGTAAAAATAAATGGTCTAGATACTTAATTCTGTCCCTGCTCCCTTTGACTTAGGAGTACAAGGGGCTGCGTCTGTCTGCTATCTGCCGAATCCCATCTCTAAGCTCATGCTTCCACAGGTCCTGGCTTTGCCCTCAGAAGCTCAAGGTCTGGTAGTAAAAATAAATGGTCTAGATACTTAATTCTGTCCCTATATGTCCCCAGCCGCAGTCAGAGCATCTCTCCAGGTACTTGCTGACCCAGCAGGGTAGCCCTCCAGTCTCATTCCCCAGAGTCTGTATCTCCAGAATCATATTTATAGCCAAATATATAGCAAGAGAGCCCCCCACACTTTTCATGGTGCATGTTTGGAAACTGGTCCACAAACTGGGTCATCAGCACAGGTCATACTTTGAGAGATGTTTCTGCTCCCAACTCTAGATCAAACACACCATCGTTTCTGATCAATAGAAAAGGGACCACGTCTATAAATGTCCGCAAAAATATAAAATAGTGAGGTTTCCTGTCTGTATTGTAGAGTGTTCCTTACATATACAACCCAAAAGCACCTCAGGCAAAAGGCTCATCTGGAGAGTCACCCCCCACAGTAGTTACAGTAAATATCAACATGGCACTTAGCCAAATAATGTTGTTCTAGCTTTCAGAGAAGTTAGAAGGAGACTGGGGAAATTCTTTTGATGGCTGAAATGTCTTAGAATGATGGTTCAAAGAGGTGTAAAGCACTGCACTGTTCTTCAGTAGAAGCATTTTCTTCAAAACGGCTTCTTCCTAGGGAGTTGTCCCGCCATGTCCACACACAGCCACTCCAACTTCACATTGCTGAGTACTTTCTGCAATGAACAGCAACTTCAGCACCTCTCACATGCTTCTGAGATGCCCCTCTCGGAGGTGGGTGCCCAGCAGACCATCTTTTCCCCATCTAGGGTTGCAGCAAGATGATGATGCCTCTCATGTTGAAGTACTCCAACTGAACACACACAGCCAGCGTTTCCTCCTCCTCTGTTGTCCTCTGTCAGTCCACCTCTCCAAGAACCACTGCTCCATATCAGCCCAGAAGTAGAAGCACTCTCCAACCAGTCAGCCATGTTCACTGTCTGCCCTGAGCCAAGCGCCAGGCTTCAGGGCTTCATAGCTGTCCTGTTCCATCTCTGCTCAGGGAGTTTGCACACTGTGGCTGTCTTGAGGACAGAGCTCTGGCAATGGAACCCCTAATCCTTACCTTGCAGCATCTCTGCTTGTTTTAGCATCATCCTTGATAGAGATGACAGAGCCCCTTCTTTGCATCTTTAGGCAGGCATTGCCATTTCAGACAGACAGTGGGAAATAAGGTACAAATAACTCTGAGGGTGGTTTGCATAGTCAGTGATGCTTTGTTGACAGGCTAGCAGAGCACTTCACACTTCAGAAGGAAGGCAGGAAACCAATTATCAGTCCATTAGCAGCCACTTTCCAAAGAAGTTGCCAGCTTTCACCAGAGCCTGGCCAGGAGCACACAGAACCCGACTCTCTTCTCCCATTTCCTGAAGCCTATAAGAAAGTGTGAATCCTAATTGCTGTCATCTTAATGTATAGGGTGCATATGTGAAATGAGAAGGCAGGGCCTCCTTGGATGTATGCAGTTCAAATTAAGCATCTACAGCCAAGTTCATAGTTCAACGATGTTGAACGGAACCCTTGGGTGTTCTGGGAAGATACCATAGAGGATTCTGGGATTGACGGTGACTTTGAAGATGAGAAATAGCCCTCTCTTGGTATCTGCCTTTCTCCAGTTTGCTCCCATCTCCCACCCTGCTTCCATGGTGGAGAAAGGACTGGACTGGATCATAGGGCCATTGAGAAGCTGCCTTTTCAGTGCTTAAAAGATTAGTTACTCCAGATTTCTCAGGCTCTGTAATGTTGGTTCTTTATCCCAAAGAATTGTCAGGTCTTCTAGATAGGAACATCTCTGTCCCCTGCCAAGCTAAATGCCAGCACCACGCACTCCATATCCTCCATACACCACCAGCTGGGGGACCAAAATCATCTCTAGACATTGGCAGACATTCCTTGGCAAATAAAGAGCCATGCTCTTGGATAACGTAGTCTTGTCTCAAGAGGTTTTCTGCATCTGGGGAGCTATGATTAAAGTCTGAAGCGCCATGATGGTGAGAGAGCATGTGGTGTGTGTATGTAGGGGGCTGACTTTTTATTTTATGTCATTGGGAAGATGTGACTCTTCCCTACAGCATTGCAGAGCATTTTCTCCTTCTGATTGTAGATGAGAAAAGCAAGTTTGGGAAGTGGGGAGGTATACTATGCAGCCATCACATGGTGGGAGAGAATTGGAGGCATTCATAGGCAGAGCAGCAATCAGGAACCAGTTTTCTTTTCCCAAGTTCCATACATTTTCCATCACAACAGATTCCAAGAATCTGAGGGCCCAACTGAGAAGCAGTGACAAAGAACACCTAGGATAAGGTACTAGGCTATTTTTTTCCCAGGAGGTAACAGCCATTGACAGGAGTGCAGCACACCCATGAAGGGCATGTTCAGGACCCTAAGGGGAACCTGCACCTTTTCCTCATCTCCACTTCTTCTCATTTCTTCCGCCCATCACTTTTCCACCAGAGGGTGTGTCTGTTCTGTGTCATATTCTGAACTGGAATGCCCTGGGTTGACTGCTCTTGCTGGAGAGTGACCTCTTTCAATATCACATGCTGCAATTCTATATCCAGAAGCACCCACAGTTTCAGGGACAATATCTAATACAAGATTTTAGTAGAGTCTGGAATGTTTTACATTTATGTAAATAGGATGATATAAATACAGTTTTCAAAATTTAAATAAAATGCTCTCAATCTCTCTCCCCCAAGTGAAAAGCGGTTTCACATTGATGCAACAACTGAAGGTTGTCCTTCCTATTTGTTTGCACCTTTTTCGTGGTCTCAGTGGCATTGGGTACCACTTTGTTATCTTTCAAAGTCCAAACCGTGTTGCAAACCTTACCACGTGGCTACATACCTTCATGCTTATCTTTTATACATCAGTGGAATAGTCTGTCTAGTGAACGGGCAAAGACTCATGATACCAATTATGTTCAATTGTTTATATGCAACTATAATGAAAATCTTGGTGCATGCATCAAGAAAATCTTGATACTTTCTTCTTAAGTTACTTTCTAAGGATAAATTTGCAGAAGTTAGGTGATCAGCCCAGGAGAAGAATGTATGTATAACCCTATGAATATATACTATTGTGTCACTCTCAAGGCCCCAAGTATCGTACCCATTCATAGTGCCAGTAGCAAAATCTATAAGCTTAAGATTGTTAGATATGTGGTCTTGCCATCTAAAAATGGGGCATCTCATTCTGTGCTCATCTGCCTTTACCTTTCCAGAGAGAACAACTTGGTGCCATAGCTTATCACCTTCTGGCCCTCTGGTCAGAGCTGATGAGATGGCATCTGTGTTAGAAGACCTGACTTGAGAATACAGGGACTGAATTGGGGCTGTAGAAGACATCTACATCATAGCAGTGGGTTCTCAGAGGACTCATGCGATGTGTGGGCCTGTGAAAATGGGGGAAATGTCCCATGGGCACACACATACAAATGCAAGTATCCAGATGAATTCATGTTCATATAAGCACATGCCTGTACATCTGTGCACACACATGTACATATATAAGCATACATCTGTACATATGCACACATACATACAAGCATGCACACATCTGTATAAATGCAGATGCACACACATTCATATTCATGCACACACAAGCACACATGCATTGAACCTGGGTGGTTGGGTTTGTGTTGTTAACTAGAGTGGGTGGCTGCTGTAGACACATGTGAGTGAGAGGCAGTGGGGTCCAATGGCTGTGACGTCTGGAAAGAGCTTTGGACTCCCTTCTGGAGCAGATCTGAAAGAGATGTTAGGGGGGTCTTGCACTTTTCATCTTGGTCATTAGACAAAGGCGTCAGCCCTGGATCCAGCCCTGTAGAGGCGGGACCTGGGTCTTTACCTGCAGTTTTAGGAGGCTGTCATTTTCCTTTCCAATAGGAAAGCGTTCATTCCATTGTATGGACAGAAGCCCCTCATGGCCTTCACGCACACACTTTATCAGTCTTATATTCATTATTTTTGTGTTTTGTCTTGTAAAGTTGTTTTACATCTCCACGTAGACTAATTCCTCAATATTTGTGGTTTCTTTCCAAAGCTGACAAAGTTATCATTCTGTCATGAATCTGAGAGACAGTTTGTTCTATTTTTAGTTATTTGTCAGTGGTTTGATTTTTTAAGCTGTAATTTGTTAATCCATCTGGAGTTTATTTGGATAAATGTATAATAGTGTCCAAACTCTTAGGCAGTCTTCCAACATAATTTTTAAGTAATTCTCTTCCCTTGTGATCCGAGAAAATAGATTGTTTTATCATGTTTCGAATCCTCAAATGTAGTTAAGTCACTTTCCTGACCCACCCTTTATTCTGTGGCTCTGTGTCTGTCTCGGCCCTGGTATTGAATAATTTTAATTGTTGTTTTATAATATGTCCTAATATCTAGCACAGCTAAAAACAACTTCTTCCACCCTTAATTATTTTCTCTTTCAGAATAGTCATTGTTATTCTCATCTGTTTGTTGTTCAAGATTAATTTTAGAATCATTTTGTCAGAGTAAAAATAAAAGCCTTTTGGGATTTTGCGTGTGCGCGCCTGTTAAACTATAAATTAACTCGAAGAAAATAGACACTTCCCTAATACACAGCTTCACACCTAGACACTGGCGTGTCTCTCTGGCTTCCTCTACTTGCACTTGTCTAAATATAACAACTCTGTCATTTGCTATATGCAGGCCACATCCATGGCTCCTTACCTTCCTTCTTACTGACAGGTGCCTTTTGCATGACCCCCATCTACCTCTGTACCATGCACCTTGCCCAGATGACTCCACCTACCTCTGCACCATGCCCCTTCCCCACCCAGATGACCCCACCTACCTCTGCACCATGCACCTTACCCAGATGACTCTACCTACCTCTGCACCATGCACTTTACCCAGATGACTCCACCTTCCTCTGCACCATGCACCTTGCCCAGATACCCCACCTACCCCTGCACAATGCACCCTGCCTAGATGACCCTGCCTACCTCTGCACCCAACAACTAGTATTCCCTGTAAAGATACAATTCCAAATTTTCCAATTTCAAGCTGTTTTTTTTTTTTTCTTGGCCCAGAAAATATGATCACAATAGCTAGAGCCCTCGGAAATTGCCTTTTTCAAATGCTCAGAGCCAGGGTGGGATGGACCAAGATCTGAAAGTGTCAGCCTCTGTGTGGGGAATAACACTTCTAAGAAATTTCATGAAGGGGCAGGTGCTGCCAGGCCTTCCATCAGGACCCCACTGACAACAGAGGACCCCAGGAAATAAGCCATGGACTTCTGGAGTTCCAGGGTACTCTTCTATCACCTAGTCCTCAAGAACTTGCCCACTAAGAACCTGAGACCTGACCTTGCTGGTGATTTGCAGAGTGGGGAATGATCTGCTCTCCAAGCGGGCTAGCAGAGAGACAGGAGGTGGGGTGTATACTTATCATAGCACTGGAAATGGGCATGATTGTCATGACTGAAGCATCATGGTGTTTTGAGGTCAACCTGACTAAGGCAAGACAGAGCTGAAAACATCCAGGGCTGGAGGAATTGATTCTGGGTCAAGAGTTGGCTCCCACTGGTCACTACCAGCACTGTCAAGGAGCACACCACTGTCAGACCAGTCAGGGTGGGTCCTATAATCATGTTATATTTGTGTTGAAATAGATGTGTTATGGGAAGAGGAGACTTCTGGGTAATAGAGTTCACCCCTGCAGCATGTATGTCCACCAGGCAGGGGCACAGTGGCAGAAAAGTACATTGTTGAAAGCACAGACTGGAGGAGAAATCAAGAACCAGCTCAGGGGACTCAGTGATGGCTGGGACACAGCGTTGAGGGAGGGCCATTGAGAGAGCGGCAGTCAGATTGCCTATGGGCAAGTTGTGCTCCCCTGTGCACACCCAACACTGACTCTAGGGCCATCCCACACCTCAGTCACTGCCTTGTGGAGGTGGAATAATCTAGTCAGTGTGAGCGTGGCTTAGAAATTGGCTCTAAAATCTGTGGGATTTGGGTATGAAGTGTTAGAGCCGGCCAAGGACAGAGAAGGCAAAGGTTCACCATGGATGCTCCCAGCATGCATTCTATTAAAATGTCTCAGGATATATCACCAGGACATTATGAATCTTGCATATCTCTTATTCCACTCACTACTTTGTTGTTTGTTTAAATAAATCCTTTGTGGGTTAAAGAGATGTCTTGTGTGGCTCTGCTCAGACTAAAACAGACCCAAACCCAGCTCATCATTAGCATCACTCCTGGACATTTTAAAATGTAAAATTTCTAGTCTCATACTCTGAAATTTCTAACTCACTGGGTCTAGGAATTATAGTTCTAGAATGCTCCTGTGTGATCTAAATATTAAGGCAGATTTCTGAACCACTAACATGGATCACCTATTGTGTGCCATCTGCTTAGGGATTTTTATAAAATTTCTGAGATGTTTGGTCCCACTATGAGATGGCAGCATGTGGAAGTGTGACACCATGGCAAATGAAGTGACATATTATGATCAGACATTGGGGCTGGCCAGGTTTCAGCTGTCATAATGGTCAGGATCTCCTGGAGTCTATGGAGTTGCTAGCCTGCATGTTGGTATCCTAGCAAGGACAGGATGAACAGTGCCAGGCTTGCACCTCACATCTTGTAGTTTCGTCTTTCCTTTCATTTAAATGTAGCGCAGTGGTTGTGGAGGGTCTATGCTCACTGAGTGTTGTTCTTTCAGTGGGAATAGAGTGGACTGTTCTCCCATGATCCTCCAGGAGCGGTTGTTTGGTGAACACACGTTTCTATGACAAAGTGATCTCTAAATTATTTCAATGACATTTGTGGTCACAGAGAAGGGAAGAAATGTGTTCCCCAACGTCTTGGGAGATTATGGTACAGTGAAAACTTCAATCCATTCTAATCATAGAATCAATCCAGAACTAAAATGAGAATGTGGTTGAATCCAAATCCTGGTATAGACTTCTAGAAAGGAGCACCTGGGTGTAACAGAGACCGGGAAAACTGGCCAGGCTGTGGGTATTAGCCATGCTCAGTCACCTGTACTGGTGGCACAATGGGATGTCACTATCATTCTCGTTTCTGCCTGTAGCTGTGACATCAAGCCAACAGGCCCCTCTTCTCTCTGTAAGATGCCTAGAGATTTGGCTGTACCTTCTCCTTGAGTTCTGCCACATCTGATTCAGAGAGCTGTGGAGGCATCTGCGGAGCTTCACAGACCAGCATTTATCTTCCAGCTTGGGACTTGATTCTGAAGCTCAGCTGGCACCTGCTTCCTGTTCTGTGAGCCCCTCAGAGAATTCATCACCATCCTAGATTCTAAGTGCAGCCTTCTTGGCTGTGGGTTTCTTCAGGCTCTGTGGCGCTTAAGAAGACTCGGCTTACCTTTCTGTGAAAGGCTTGGGTTTACAGTTGTCCTTCCAGCTCTTATGTATAATGGTCATCTTGTAGGGTGGTCAAAGGGAAAGGGTTTCCAGTGCGGGGCTACTTGTTCTCACCTTCTGTATGAACTCCAGTAAGACCCCACAGTGGTCTTAAAGGTCAAGGTTCCTAAGACTGTCTGTGTGTGCCTCTGTGTGGCAGCCTTGGGGGGTAAACCTACTTCCATATTATGCTAAATAAGTCTGTTGTGTTCCTCACCAGTCTTCAGTGGGTGTCAGCCTGAGGCCTGACTGGATGTGGCTGTCTCTAGACCCCGTGAAGGTGCCCTGCTGAAACTACCTCAGGAAACATGTCAAAGCATGACAGGGCTCAGTATGGGGATGAGAATCTCCTCAGAGCCACAGGAGCCTGGGCTTACAGCACCATTAGGTATGGGGATATAGCCACACCCTTTCCTGAATTCCTCTGAGTTCAGGAGATAGCACCTACTCTTAGAGAGGTTGATATTTTTCTCCTCAACTGATCCTGGGCCTGACTTCCCAAGATAATAGAAACTAAAGTTAACTCTCAAAGGACCCCAAAATGCTAGCTGGCACCTGCCATGTGACAAAGATAGAAACTTATGAGGGTCAGAGTTCTTGAAGGCTGGGAACAAGAAGCTGTGGACCTCATGGAGGTGAGAAATACTTGTGAGCAGCCATTGCTGGGGACATGGAAAAACTGAGTTATTAGAATACCATGCTTTACCCCATCTGTCTCAATTCCTCAGAATCCCACTAGAGACTCTAGACTCAGAATACATATCCCTCAAATCCTGGTTATGTAGTCTATCACTCCAATGATGTCAACAGAGCATCCTTCATGTCATAGCTACTATCCCTACAGGTGGGTCCATATGGAATCTTCTAGACTTTGATTGACCTGTCTCACCCACAGAGGAGAGTGAAAACCCCCTGGGTTCTGGACTCTGGCTTGGTAGAGGCAGTGCTGTAGCCTGAGGAGGGGAGGGTGGCTTGTGTCTCTTATTGCCTTGTTGGATAACCTTGGTCAAACCAGTAGAGATGCTGAGTGGAAGTGTGAGGAAAGACCCTGCCGTGAGCTGATTGCATGCCTTGTTTAATCAGAAACTGAATTTATCCTTCTAAGCACAAGGCACAGTCTGCCCTTTATGACCCCGGCTCCAAATGATGAAGCTACAGCTTAGAAGTCATTGATCGGCATTTTATACATGTGAGAACAGATTCAGTTGGTGTAAAATGCATGCCTCTCTTCCCAGTCCATCAACAGATAAACTGACACCCAAATCCAAATTCCTTAGGTCTCACACCTGTCCCACTTTGAGATGGTAGCTGGGATTAACTCTATGGAATTCGCCAAAGAATTTGTGGTCTGCTTTCAAACTAAAACTGAACCCCCAGAGTTCAGACTCAGCTACCTTCACCGGGCATATTGATCAAAGACCTTCTCCATGCTTTGTCTCAAGGGCTGCCAGAATTGGTCATAGCAGCTGGTAACATGAAGCCTCAGCCAGTAATTGAAAAGCTGTGAATAGTGGAGTTGGGAGGCTGGCCATGCTGGGGGCTGGGGATGAACACCAGGACTGACTGGGTGGGCTGGATTGTACATATGTGATAAGAAGCCCAATTTCAGGATAATCCCAGGTTATACCCTAGTGATGGTGCTGATAAGGGCCTAAGGTTTGATAGCAAGAACCTAGCTCGTCTCAATGAACTCTGGGAATGAGCTGACATTGTTAAGGGATGAGAACCTGATTGCCAGATTCCACTGGAAAGCTTCAATGGCCTGGGAGTGAGGAACATGGACCAGAATGCTACTGCCACCAGATGATGATGATGGATAGCTGGTGACTGGGGAAAAGGGATCCAGAGTGGGGTGACTTTATATGCCTGTTTACTTAGAAATATCAGGATCTTTTGTTCTAGGTGCCCCCCCCTTTGAGTTTCCTGGTCTGAACAATACATGGCCACCCTAGCCATGACTGAACAGACTCAGTGCCAAGCAGGCAATTTGGATGCCAAGGGATATCCTGAGCAAGAAGGACTAGGAACCCATATATAATGACCCTTCCCCCCTCTCTCCCTTCCACCATGCCCCTCTTTTTCTCAAATACTTTCCTACCTCCTCTTCTTTGCATTTGAATGGTCCTTAACAGTGCTGGCCCTTTCTCAGCATCTCTTATCTGTATCTGTACTTTCTCTAGCCACCTTTCCTGGAAGAGCAATCTGCTACCTTTCACTCTCTTCAGTCCCTCTTTAAGAACTATAGTCGTCAACTTTATCTGTGGCATCACCAGTCCCCAAGTCACCATGTCAATCAGTGTCTCAAGGTCCATGAGGGCTGCATGTGGCATCTCACCCAGGACCAGCCTAATGCATAGAATAAGTTGTTCTCACAGCAGGAAGCAATCGAGATGGAGCCCCCACCCCCAACCCCACTCCACCCCTAAGCATTGAGAGCCTTTGTTTGGAAATGTCTGGGTCATGTTCACATCTAATTCCATGTTCTAAAATTCAAGGTCAGTTAAGTAGAAAAGAGGATATATAGTCCACCAGGATGCAAAGTAAGTGTGTGGGGAAGAAACAGCACCAGCCATTACAAAGTATGGCGGTTACTGCATTAAACGGAAGGCAGCATCATGTGTGTCCTGGTCACTGTTGTCTCTTCAGTGATAACCATACTGCAGATGGGTAGTGAGTCTCGGCTCCCTGTGCTCCTTATAGTGACTGTTAGCGGCGTTGCTAGGGGTGATGTAGATGGAGCCAATGCGCTAGAAGTGGGAGTGAATTAGGTTTGAAAGATGTGTGGCCATCTGGAGCCTGTGAGAGCAAGATTTTACTCTAGCTTTCAGGCTGCTGGAATTGTAGCTATGGATATTCTTCTAGGCATGGGGTCGGTAAGCCTGATGTGCAGACTCAGTTAGGAAAGTTAAGTGTGGAGTGGGCAGGACCCACACCCCTCTCTGAAACTGATGCTTAGTCCTTTTAAAGGTGAACAAGAGGGAGAAAAGAACATTCTAGAAAATGAAAATATCCTGGAGAAGGGGGAAAAAAAGGCAGACAGAGGGTGAGTGAGGGCAAGCATTGCACATTTCTGAAGCTGCCAGTGCTGAGATCTGTCTGAAATGTGGGGCCCAGTAGGCCGGGAGGATAAAAATCAAAGTGTTTGGCTTTTCATCCTTGTGGGTCTTGTGCCCTTTGAAGAGTCTAGACTTCATCCTCTGTGCAGCAGGGAGTGTAAAATGCTCCAAACCTGTGTGGGACAGAACAGATTTTGTGTTGTGCAAAATTGACCATCCAGATGGCACCAGCATGGAGGATGGATCGCAGAGGAAGCAAGACCCAAAGTGTGAGCGTGGAGAAGCGCAGCTTGGGGAGGGGCTCCATCTCTGATTAGGATGTGACCTCCAAGAGATGCTGAAGCAAAGCAGTAAGAGAGAGTCAGTCACTGATGGGCTGTGGCAGTGATTCTCCACCTTCCTAATGCTGGGACCCTTTAATACAATTCCTTGTGTTGTGTTGACCCGCCCTCCCTACCAGAAAATTATTTTGTTGCTACTTCACAACTGTAATTTTGCTACTTTAGGAATCATCATGTAGATATCTTGATATGTAACACACACACACACACACACACACACACACACACACACACACACCTGTGAAAGGGCCAATCTACCCCTCCCAGAGGGTCATGACCCAAAGGTTGAGAACCACTGGTCTGGAATAGCAGAGAAGTCACTGCTATGTTTTCCTTAAGCCTTTGGAGATGTCACTCACAGAGGTAAGGCCTGAAGGAGGCTTCAGAAAATGATGGATTCAGTCCTGACTCCACATTTGAGGTGCCAGTGGAATGCCTGGTAGAGACATGTAACAGGCAGTGTAGGATTGTGTCCACCTGCACCCTGCAAAACTGAGTCTAAGTGTTTCTTGATTCCAGAGATCTTTTAGGTCCTTGAACCTGGGAGAACCATCTGTTTTGGGGCAGACTTCATTCTTGTGTCTTGAGTCCTTGTGCTACCGCCCAAACTCCTTCCAGTGACCCTCCAGCCCTTTGTCACCCTCTGCAGCACCACGTATTCTTTTCCACTAACTATCACACTCTGCTGTTTCCTGTCCCCTATCCCTCACATATACCATGCTCATTCCCCTCTGCCTTAAGGGCCTTTTCACCTACAGTTCTGACTGGAGTAACCTTCCTGAGGATGTCTGGCTCCTTAGCATCAGGCCACAGTTCAAAGGTCACCACACTAGACAGGCCATCTCGGAATCCCCTCCTGAAGGCCGCTACCTCACTCCTTCCATTTCCCCCTTTGTCCAGTCTGTGTTCCTTGTCTCCTGTTAGGAGATAAATGTCACTGGGGACAAGGACTTGATGATGCATCTTTATAGCTGCTAAGCCAGTCCATAGGACAGTGAGTGGCATTCTGAGGATGCCACCACTCCACTGATGCACAAGCTCAGTAGAGGCATTGCAGAGACCACATCTTGTGAGAGAAGCCTGTCTTTGAGGAATGGATTAGGAATCATGGATGCGGCAACTATCTCAGGAATGGGGAATATTAACCCTGAGCATTGCAAGGTACTAGAGACAGGTGGAAGCGAAAACTTCCCAGTGAACAGGAAAGAGCAGTGGGATGGCCAAGTCAGACCTGGAGTGTGTGCAGTTGACAGCTGATGGGCAGTTTCAGAAATAAAGGAAGAAACAGCTCCATGAGTTGGGACACCAATGTCCAAACTGCTTGGCCAAGCAGTAAGACTTGAACTGGAAAAAAAAAAAAAAAGCAAATGAAAGATATTTAGTACGTTAATTTTTAGTAGTACTGACTACTGGGAATGTTGCTCAGTTGATAGACTAGAATATGTGAGGTCCTTGAGTTCAATCCCCAGCACCACAGACATATCAGAATGAGGCAAAAGAAACAGGAGAGTTTGTAAGATTTCTGCTTGCAGTCAGCCATACTATCAGTCAACAGAGATGGCCTCAGTTTGCTGATCCAGAGATATACAATGAAGCAAGAAGGCTCTGATTGGCCACTTGTGCTCTGGTGAGCATTGCTGCAGAGAGTCACCCAAGCAGGCAAATTGACGTTGCTGTCAGTTCACGGTTACCAATTTCAGTCAGGCCTGCAACAGTGCCCAACAATCCATCTGTGTTCTCAGCTAGACTGTGGAAACTGCCCTGAGCATTCTCTGCTCCCCTAAAACCATCCCAACCCCCACAATGTCCTTGAAGATGACCTTGCCTTCTGCCTCCCAGACAACACACTCAACTTCTAAAGACACCAAAGCTTCAGCCCCATAGCTTCCTCAATTTTCTATCCTTACCTCATTTTACATGAGATAGACCAGCATTTTTCACATCAAAATGCCACTATAGTTATACTACTAGAAAAAGAGTTGGGGGCTCAAAAGAGGGTTCAGCAGTTCATCTTGCATCAGCTCCTGTAGAGAACCCAGGTCCAATTACCAGCAACTACATCAGGTGGCTCATATCTCTAGCTCCAGGGGATACTATGTCTCTGGACTCTGTGGACACCTGCATGCATGCACACACCCACACACACACACACACACACACACACACACACACATCTATGTAATTAAAAATTAAGATTAAAATAAAAAAAGATTTAACAGACCCACATCATTTAGGCTTAAAGTTTCAAGACCTTCAAATACATTTAATGTCATCAAATAAAGTAATGCATCTCTAGGGCCTGGAAATGTAGTTCTGAAGGGTGATTACTTAGCATGTGGGACATGCTGGGTTCAGTCCCCAACACTACATGAAATGTGTGATGGTACATGTTTGGAACTCCTGAAGACTGAAGAAGTGGAAGCAGAAAGATCAGGAAGTCAGAGCAATCTCCTGATAAATGCTAAATTTGAAGCCAGCCTGATTTACACGAGACTATCTCCTCCTGGAAGCCTTCTTGCCATATGACTCTACTCTGTTTCATACCTGAGCCCTGCCAGACCCTCTTATTTTTTCAGAGTTCCATGCTATGTACTTGGAAGTTGGTGCAATAACTGGAATTTAACATTTTTGCTTTCTATAATAATGTACCTTTTTCTATCTCTTCATTGGCCAGTGTCATTCTTTTATGAGTTGGCATTTAATTTGCTTGGCCAGTATTTCTGCTTCAAATCTCTTTTATTGACTTGCAGTTCTTTGTATACGAAGTAGAGTGGGTGCCTGGCTGTGATAACATACTGGATTTTTCCCCTCCACTTGTTCCTCGCCATTTAGCTTTTCTTTATAGTCATTTTTGAAATGCAAAGTTTTCTGTTTCTTTGGTATGAAGTAATAATTGTTTCTTATGATTTCTAATTTTGGAAATAGGTTCAGAAATTACTCTCCCATCTCAAAGCATACACAAATCCACCTTATATTCTATATATTTGCTTCTAAATGAACACAGCCATGACCCCTCCGCCTTCAGATTTCTCAGGCCTCTCATCTTAGGATCACAAAATCATCTTCCTCAACACCCACATCTGCACATAGAGTCAGCTTGTATTTTCTTTTAGTATTTCTGTGATGCATAAAGGGAGATACGGACCTACTTTTCCAACAACTGGTTCACCCTTTGTCTTCACATCCTGTCTTCTTGAAAACTCATGCTGAATTCCTACACTCATCTATTTGTGGACTTTATTCAGTTACATCACTCTCTCATTTGTAATCAACTCAGTTTTGTGTGTGTGTGTGTGTGTGTGTGTGTGTGTGTGTGTGTGTGGCTTTATAAGTGTTAATACACTAAATTCAGTGTCTGCCTTAGCAATCTTTCCCACCACTGGGAGGAAATGGGTGTCATGACTGGGAACCAGACTGACCTTTTATCATCTGTGTAACTTTGAGCAGGTTACTTGAGCTCTCAGCCTCAGTTTATATGTCTGAAAAATTGAATTATTCCTAACATTTTTTTTCTCAGTACTTGTTAAGGTCACTCTTAATGAGGGAATGACACCCCTGAAATGCCATGCCACCAGTGCTGGTCTCAGAGAATGTGACTATTTTGATCTGTTTATTCTAACAGGTTAAAAAAAAATTATAAGTCCAGAATAAATAGTGTGGATCTTACTTGGAATTGGGTTCACTTTTACTGTGATATAGGATAATTGTAGCCTGGGCAATGTCACATGTTTTTAAACTAGAGTATTGTTTCACTGATTTGTTCCTACATGTGTGCATGCCTCTGTGTGTGTGTGTAGGGGGGGTGTGCATTTTATCACCTGGACCAGGGTTGTGTTGTTCCAGGCTGAGTATGAACTGCTGGTTCTTTGCATCTGGCACGTGTGGGGAAGTAGGAATGAACATAGGCATCATCTCTACATTGCCATGGAAATCTTTTATGGAGGGGAATTTAAACTGCTCGGATATTACTAATGTGTCTGACACTGGGAAGCACTGGCCTTGGAATTGCCCCACCCACTAAGCAGTTGCCACCCTCCTCCAGATCCTTCCTTCATAGTCATTCAAATTTCCTTCCGTAATTCAAATTTCCCTAGGAGATTCCCACATTTCACAATTGTGCATATATTAATATGCTGAATGCTATCTTTTATAATTAGATGATCACTCTAATTTTACTACAGCCTCTTCTTATATGTGTGTGTGCGTGTGTGTGTGTGTGTGTGTGTGTGTGTGTGTGTGTGTGTGTGTGGTATGTGTGTGTGCATGAACTCATACAAACATACAGAATACACTTTATATTTTTTGAGTAGAACAGAAACTTTTCTATTTGTCTCTTCAGAAGCCGGCCATTTTTTCCTGCTCTTAACTCTTCTGAATTTATTCTCCTCCTCCTTATAATCCTGTTTACTTATTCTTTTTGCAACTCTTTTAATGTAAACACTCCCTTTTTATTTCTTTGTTCTTTAATCATGGGTAAGACTGAAACCCACCCCCTCTCCTGAGCATTGGGCAGGCAGCACCAACACAGAGGCATTGGTATTGACAGCTCAATTCTTTTTTCCCCTTTGAACTTGGAGATTTATTTGAAGGTTTCAAGAAATTAAGCATTGTTCCTTATTTTCTCATTGTTGGTTTCATGGCTTTATCAGAGACAGAGGTAAATGTCACTGGGCATCTCTTCCAAGCTCTACACCTGTCCATGCAGTGGCCTCTGAGTTACTTTCATTGAGCTTGCGTTTTGAATTTGGACGGAGTGATGGAGCACCTGCTGAATGTCATTCACTGTCCTATGGATGGGTTAGCAGGCAACAGAATGCACAAACAAGTCCTTAGCCTCGGTGACATTTGCCTCCCTGCAAACAAGACAATAGGTTATGTTGTGTGGCTAAATTCATGGAGATAGCCTGGCAGTCTAATAGAAAGCTCATGTTTGCAATATTCTGTGGCCATCAAGAAAGAAAGGTCCTTTCCTAAGCAGACATAGGGGCACAAGCTTGTGTGAAGCATTGGTAAGCTGAGGCAGGAGGATCACTGTGTGTGTTAGACAAAGCTGGGCTGCATAGCAAGTACTAGACCAGGCAGGGCGACCAAGGAAGACCACATATCAGAGAAACAAATGAAGCCAAGCATGGTAGCACACGCCTCCTAATATGGGCAGGAAGGTCAGAAGTTCAGGGTCATTCTTGGCTGTATAGGGAGTCCAAGGTCAACTTGACATATATGAGGCCCTGTTCCAAATACACAAAAAAGGTTTTTTGTTTAAAGGCTACAGAATATCATTTAATACACACCCATTGTTATACCTTTTGGATCATTCTTATCTTTATTTTTTGGTCCTCAGATTTAGATTTTTTTTTTTTCTGATTTAGATATTTTATTGTTTCTGTATTGGTACCTTGGGGACACACAAAATCGTAACTGACATGTCTTCATTCTGGAATCTTCCCACCCGTGCAGTAAATATCATCTTTGGCCTTTAAGTCTTTGTCAGGATTAGTGAAGGCAGCCTTGGCTTTATCAGCCAAGCATTTTAATTGGCATTTTGAAAACAGTGAAGCTACTGTAAGAACACCAAAAGAAAAACACGGTGAATTTTCCAGCAGGCCTCTTGTATTTCCCACTTAAGATCAATATGAAATTCCTATTGTGTGCAGTAATTACACACCTAGTTGTTAATGAGCTTTCCTTCCATTATTTCTCCAGTCTAAGCCTTGTAAGAGCACTCTGATGTAAAGCTTTGCTCAAGGTCAAGATTCTCAAACCCAGCCTGGTAACCACTTCCCGTCCATCATCTCTCCCTCTTCTAAGATGGGTGGCTGCTGGTGGTGATGATATTCAATTCTTTTTCAATGCTTTTCTTCTTCGGGACACTGAGAAACTGGCTCCTCCCATTCGCTGATAATGTGATGTATGTGTAATATTTCAGAGCAAGAAAGGGTAGAGCTCTGTGGAGCAGAGAGCGATTCCTTTGTCTGCCCTTCCTGGGACAGGTTTGGGTCTTCTCTAGAGACAGAAGACAGTTTTGAAAGGCCATATTCTTGCTCTAATCCTGTCAGTTAATCAGCCCTGACTCTTCCAGAGAGAAGGAAGAAATGTCTTGGGAGCACTCCAGAAAGCTCTTGACCTTAAGGAAGGATCAAGAGCCAGGAGTAACATAACAGCCAAGAGCTAAGTGTTACATTTAAAATGGTGTGTGTGTGTGTGTGTGTGTGTGTGTGTGTGTGTGTACATGGATGTGTGCAGGTACACATGCATAGAGACCAAAGATCAATTTCAGATGTCTTTCTCAACCACCTTTCACCTTATTTTTGAGACAGCACCTCTCCCTGAACCTTAAGGTCGCTCATTTGACTAGGCTAGCTGGCCTAAGTACCAACCTGCATCTGTTGCACCTGCTTGTCTATGGGTGCTGGAATCTCATCTCAGTCTTTCCCCTGACTTTTGTGGCAGGCATTTTACCCACCAGGTCATTCTTCCAGCCCTTAAACTTTAAACTCTGGATGCTATTGAAGATCACTCTATGTCTGGATCCCAATTAAAAAGCAATATTTGGGGACCCAAACATTGGGTGAACCTGAGCCCTCTTCCAGAGTAAAGGCTAAGTAGCTCATCCTTTCCAGGATTCTGTTGTCTTAGCTGTATGTTTCATCCCAAATTGAGAGATCTGTCTTACTAGCAGGCAAACCTGTACACATTTGTTGTTACAAATTACATTTTATCTTCGCTTTAAAGCATCCTGCTTTGCATTTTCTCTCTTTAAATACCCATGGTTTTTCCTTTGAATTCGACTTTTTTTTTCTTTCTAAATTGACTGCTTTTGCTTTCTCCCCTTTTGGTAATTTTGAAGATAAGCTACTTCATATTCTATTACTAATTACACTTAACATCTTTAAATACATGCTCTAACCTATATTTCTCTAATTAACCACAGAAACTATAAAACAGACTTTCTTGCAAGATGAGGAAATTAGCATATCTCCTCATTCCACCTTTCCCCATGATATCAGTAGAATCTGAAATATTTTACCCAAGGGTTCTGACTGGAATGATGTTGTATGTGTTCTCTTCCAAGGAACATTTGTTACACTCACATTTCACTTTACAACCACCTCCGTAGCCGTTACCAGATTCATTACCGTATTTGTTCTTTGCTGACTTTTATTTTTTATGAACCACACCTTTCTGGTACTTAAATTTTTCATTTTGATTCATCTCTTCATTGCATGGGGAGGAAAGCCCTCCAAGTGGCATTTTTATGATATTTATGTGCATGTTACATTTCTGGAACCTTTGACATCTAAGAGCAGCTTTTTGTTATCTTGGCTCTAACAGTTCAGCTGGATTGCACCCTACGATACTTGGGTCCATGACTGTACAATGCCTCAGAGAAATGCCTTGACAGTCACTTCACACTATTTTTTTCTAGAATGCTAAGCTGACTCAACTATCCATCTATTTTCAGAGTTTGGTCAATTCACTTGCCTGAGTTTGGGAATGGGATGGGCTTGTCAGCAGAGTCTTTTCAGAGTATATGATGCTCATTGATTCAATTCAGTAAGCATTAGTTAAGTACCTACTGTGTGCCAGATACTGTGAGAGCCGTGAGATTCAAAGTTGAAAGAATCAAGTGGAAAAGATTTCTATTCTTGGAAGCATCTTCTGGGGGTGTGTGATGGAATTAAGAGGGCAAGTCTGTAATGCACTGATCAAGCGACAAGGTGATTGGAAAGATAAGCCAAGTTGTCATATATAACTGCTCTTGGGGTCCCAAACGGTCCCAAAGGCCTGGGGGTGTACCTCAGTGGTTGAATGCCTGCCTGGCATGTAAGGGGTCCTGAATTCACTTCCCAGAACCATAGAGAAACAAGGCAAAACAGTGCCTTTGCATAGAAAGATGAAAGGTCCATGGTGATGCCAGGCTCAGGTGCTAGGAAGTAAATTCTCACAGCAAATCTGTTTATACACAGACATCCTGTGCCTCAGCTCTTTTATTTTTTTGTCAGAAAACATGATGGTGGTTTTTTGTTTGTTTGTTGTTGTTTGTTTGTTTTGGGTTTTTAACAGACCATGTGACTATCTCTTGTCTGTCTCCTGGATATCATTTGTATGATGCTTTATCTGACCTTCACCGAATATGGAGACAGCATGGCTGTGCGTGGACATCCATGTTTAGCCTAATTTAGAGCTGACATCATGCTTAGGGTAGACAGGTAGATCTCCAGCAGATGTGAGGAGCCTCCTGGGGGACTCCACTGGCTGACTCAGACCCTGTGAACATCCTTTGCTTCATAGAGGAAGACAGTTTGAAGGAGGTGCTATGAGTTTTATTCTTGGAGTGAGAATGCTTCCTCTAAAAGTTGGCACTGCCATTCATGGGCTAGTGTGGCCTTGGCAAGCTGCTTAGCCTCTCCGTGACTCAGTGGCTTCTGTTTTAAATGAGGTTAGTGATAGTCTCCACCCCCTGGTGTTACTGTGATGGTTAAATTGAGTCTTTGATGGAAGTACTTAGAACAGTGTCTATACTTAGTAAATGCTCAATAATATATAATAATCACCACCATCAGCTTTATCTCGCACTGCCTGAAAGTGGTTTTATACCCTTCTCCCCACTTGGCGGAGATTCTTTCTATACTTAAGCAATAATGTGATGGCAATGACAGATTGGCTGGATCTTAGGGTCCAGGCCCCTTTTGCAAAATCAATGGGAGTGCTTCCAGCAGAGGCTGGAACAGACATACATCTTTAAGAAAGGAACATGGGTGGGGCAGGCAGCACCAGCCCAAAATGCCACATGGGGACCCAATGCTTCCTCTGCTTGTTTGTCTTTTAAATTTAGCAAACATGATTTTGTTTTTGATCTTGGCATTTTTCTAATCAGTAACTCAGATTCATCAGAGCATCAGTATTGTGTGTGTGTGTGTGTGTGTGTGTGTGTGTGTGTGTGTGTGTGTGTACATACTGTTATCATTATAGTGGAGTATACATTTGTGGATATGTATGGGTGGGTGGGTAGGTGGATGTTTGTGCACATATACATACATGTGAAGAGGCCAGAGCTTTGGTATCATTCCTCAGGTGCCATCATCTTATTATTTGAGTTGGGGTCTCTCCCTGGGATCTGGAACTCACTAATAAAGCTTGACTGGTTGGCCAGCAAGCCCCAAAAGATACCCTTTCTTTACCTCCAAACAAATATCACCACACCCAGCTTTTTCATATGGGTGGTAGAGAGGGAACCTGGGTCCTTGTGAGCCACCTCCCCCACCCCCTAAGTAGTAGTTTCATTAACACCATGCACAAGCGTCAATGTTAATTGAGGACTTAGCACGGTGGCTTGTGTTCATTTTTACCTCTTTGTAGTTCTGTTTGTTTACAATGAGTCTGTACCATTCCTGCAGCCACAAAAATTAAATGTAATTTCATTTGGAAAGAAGTCACCCAGAAACCTACAACCCTAATACAGCTTTTATTTGGGGGTTTCTAGCCAATCTTTATCCATATATAAACAAGCATTTAATAGCTATCATCAAAAGTACACGTATAATTTTATGACCTACTATTTTACTTAAAATGATAGTTAACACTCTCTCCACAGGGTCGTATTTATCACCTTAATGATTGCCTTCACACTGCACCACATTAAAGACTATAATTTACTTCCCTTTATTGGGCTGACATATAGGTGGTTGGCATTTTTCCTCTGTGATAGAATTATGTCACTATCAACATCTTTGTCCCCATTTCTCTTTTTCTTTTGAATTAATTCCTAGAGATTACGAAGTTGGAGTATGGAGTGGTCTGTGACTCTTAAGCAATTGTGCACTCCTTTCCAAAAGACTGTATCTTTGGTTGGCAGTCCATGATGACTGCATGTGTGAGCTCCTATGTAGACCCATTGGTGTTGATTTTTATGAGGTTTTTTTTTTTCTTTATGCTTTCCCTGGTCTGCATTACATTTGCACTGTGACTCTGCTTTCTCATCTAAATCCTCTGAGTGTACTCTTTGCTTGACTTGGGGACACTCCTAGAGTAATAGAAAAACTTCTACTCAATAATACTATGTTCCCCGTATCATAGCTACTGCAATTCTTTTTTCTCTCAATCCTGTCATTTCCCTTTTAAGCTTTGGTTCAGTAGGTTGCTTTGCTTTTCCATACATCACAGTGTTCTCCTTAAGCCTCCTCATAGGGTCTGTTAGGAAGTGCATGATGATGGTCAAGGCTTCCATTAGAGTGGATTCTTGGATTATAGCTAGGAGAGATGGTAGGAAGTGTGCAGAGCATCTAGACCTTGATACAGGTCCCTACCATGTTCCTTAAAAGCTTTGGCCTCTGAAATACAGTGACCATTAACATAGTATGGCTATAGTTTAAGGGTTAGAGTCTTTGTGGATCTGACAGGAAGCATTTTTTTTAACCAAATACATTCAGAAGAAAGAGTGGACATGTCCTCTCTACTGGGAGATGTTTCCCCTGTATCACTAAGCCATGCCTTTTCTACTACTATTACTACAAACCAAGCTGAGAAGGGTCAGGGCTGTGCCTCTTCAAGTCTGCTTGAATGTCAGTTTCTTTCTCGGCACAAGGGACCAAGGGCTGCGAAGGCTACCTAGGGTGGGCATATTGAGGGGAGGAAAACTTATAAAGAGCCAACTCTGCCATATCTGCATTTTGCCAAAGAGATACTTCAATGCTATACCCAGCATGGAACCAAGCATGCCTCCCACCTACAGCCTCCAGCCCAGCCAGGCCAGTCCAACCCTGGTGTCATTCATTCTTCCTATTTCTCTGAAGACTAAGAAAATGCTCCCCATGCCAGCCCCCCCCAGTGGCCCCTGCACAATATGGGGAGCACTTCCTGACAGCCTCTGCTCTTCCCTTTCAGTTTCCTGTTTCTTCAACTTCACCAGCCCCTCTGGGGTCGTCCTGTCTCCCAACTACCCTGAGGACTACGGTAACCATCTTCACTGCGTCTGGCTTATCCTGGCCCGGCCCGAGAGCCGCATCCACCTGGCTTTCAATGACATTGATGTGGAACCGCAGTTTGACTTCCTAGTTATTAAAGATGGAGCCACCGCTGAGGCCCCGGTGCTTGGCACCTTCTCAGGGAATCAGCTCCCCTCCTCCATCACCAGCAGTGGTCATGTAGCCCGTCTAGAGTTCCAGACTGACCACTCCACAGGGAAGAGGGGTTTCAACATCACCTTTACCAGTAAGTGCTTCCTCTGTCACAGTTGACTGTATCTTTGAGCTTCTAAGAGAGTGATTGAAGGTGCTCCCAGGGAGGATCATCAGCGCAGTGGGCTAGCTCCAAAGTGTATCTTGCTGCTGGGTCAGGCGTGTGTTACTGCAACTCCCAGCTCCTGGGAAGAAGCATAGAACGGTCTACCAGGCTAGTAGCTCATTACAGCCTGAAAACATCTATTTGCCCCGATGTCTCATAGGGTCTAAAGAAGGCTGGATTTCTCCACCTTCTCCTCCCAGCTGGAAGGAGGGAACTGTAGGGCAGAAAACCCCTTAGGTTCTCCAATCAGCTCCCGCACCCCTAAAGTCCCCAAACCCCCAAATACTGCTTCCTATTGACTGCTGCAGTCCTACATTAGCCCTCACCTGAGTCCCATCCCCATAATCAAAACAAGCGAAGCCCTTCAGCTGTGTATCCATGACTTTTCCCAGAGGCTTACTGCGAAGTCATTTCTCACAGTCCTTCTCATGGCCACTATGGAATCCGTCACCTTCAGTCTCCACATCCTGAGCCTGTTGTTGGGTTTTTCTGGGTTTTTTTTTTTCTTTCATTTCTG
The DNA here is from genome assembly GCA_004025045.1 of Sigmodon hispidus. Lineage (NCBI taxonomy): Eukaryota > Metazoa > Chordata > Mammalia > Rodentia > Cricetidae > Sigmodon > Sigmodon hispidus. The sequence continues at coordinate 64,527 of PVIH01004018.1, read as the reverse complement.
TGTCTCCTGCATTCAGTGGACATGGGAAGTAGGCAGGACCTGGGAACAGCAAGCTTCCAGGGAGCAACAATCCATTATGAGGTCACAGGAAGCCATAAACCTAGTGAACCTGGCCGTGACTGGGAGTTGAGTGGGAATGAAGCTGGCCTCCTGAGTTGTTACCATCTTCTTAACATGAGATGGGAAATCTGGGCTCTGGCTCAGGATGCGCGCGCACGCACACACAGACACACACACACACACACACACACATGCAGAGAGAGAAAGAGAGAGAGGGAGTCAATGCTTTGCAGTTGCCTTGTTTGTTGTCTTACCTGTCTTTTAAAATGTAGACGCTATGGGACAGGCCGTTGGTAGCCAAGCTAAAGCCCGTTCATCTCACTGCCCCATTCTAGGGCAGAGACACACTGGAAACCATCAACCCCCCACCGCCCCTGGGATACTGTATAACCAGGCAGTTCCTGTCACTTACACAGGGAGTATAAGCTAGCTAGCTCTCTCTCTCTCTCTCTCTCTCTCTCTCTCTCTCTCTCTCTCTCCCTCTCTCACCTGGCACTGGTCTTTAGCTTCTCTGTCCTCAAACCCATGAAGCTGTGAGCTTGAGAAAGGAACACATACATTGCTCATCTTCCCATGCCCTTGCGTGCTCTGTTGGAAAGAACACCATCATGCTGTATAGGTGTGTACACATACATGCAGAGATGTATGCATACATGTCTGCGCATGTGCATATGTGTGACTGGTAGGGTTTTAACTCCAAGCCGCCAGCCAGCTCCCCTCATCTCAGCTCTGAGTGTCAACCTCATGGTCCTTGCTCCTAATGAAGTCAAGTGAGGCCCACTCAGTTTAGACTGACCTAGACCCCTGTGTTCCCCAGAGAATGGTGTGGAGATTCAGTCCTGCTTGTGTTAAATCATGTCTTCATGTCTGAGGCCTAGAAACTAGATCCAAAATGATACGCTCACATGCCATGGTGTTGCCTATCACTGTCCTTCATATAGCTGGGGCAGACATGGGGTCTGGCTTCCCAGATATCATATGGTGGAAGAAGACCAGGAATGTTCTTGGTAGAGATGGCGGAGGGAAAGATATCCTTTCATGTGGGGAGGGGGCATCCCATGGAGGATGGGGACTCATGCTCAGGAAATACATACTGTCACCAACCCCTCAACCATTGAGGTTTTTTTGTTTTGTTTTTTTGAGAAAGAATTTCTCTGTATAACAGCCTTGGCTGACCTGGAACTTGTTCTGTAGACCAGGCTGGCCCTGAACTCAGAGATCCACCTGCTCCTGCCTCCTAAGTGCTGGGATAAGAGTGTACCACCACCTCCCCTTTATTTACTTTCAAAATGACCCTGAATGACCATGCAAGAGATGTGCATTACCCATTTTACAGGTCAGGAAACTGAGGTTTAGTAACATGATGGAAGTGTCGCAGGGCCACATAGTGAGTGATAAGGGGCAGGTTTCAATACCACTTGCAGTGTCCTGTCTCTTTTTCTCAGCTCCCTCATCACATTTAGCTTGCAGGATGAGAAGTGATCCTGCAAGAGGCGAAGACATAAAGACAATGGCTTCCGACAGGGCTAATTCCAGGGCACCTGCTTTATGATGTGTGACGTCTATCAGTGTCACAGGACTGGGAGCCAGCTCCCCCACAGTAAATGTGATCCCTTAACCATCTGAAGCATGGAATGGATTTGACACTGACAAGACAAATCTGTCACTTAGCTGCATGGAACCTCAGTTTCCCCTCTGGTAAAATAGGATAATCATATCTCCATGATAGAATTTTGATGTGATACAATTAGCTACCATGAGGAACACAGCTCACTGCCTGATCTGTCAGCACCCCTTAGAATGAAGTGCTCAGACAGGCTGAAGATCAAGTTTAATGTGAGACTGTTTTGTGGCTAGTGGATTCTGTCTGTCATAACCACAGGGTCCCAGGTTCTGGGACACCTAGCATCCCTTCCTGCATGCCAAATTCTTGAGGAAGCTATGGAGTTCTGAGGCTATTGGCAGCTCATTTTTCTTTGTCAGTCCATCTGTATGTCACCACAATCTAATCTTGGCCTGGATCTCCCCACCTTAGCCTTTCGACACAATGAGTGCCCAGATCCTGGCGTTCCAGTTAATGGCAAGCGGTTTGGCGACAGCCTTCAGCTGGGCAGCTCCATCTCCTTTCTGTGTGACGAAGGGTTTCTCGGGACACAGGGTTCGGAGACCATCACCTGTGTTCTGAAGGAGGGCAGTGTGGTGTGGGACAGTGCTGTGCTGCGCTGTGAAGGTAAGTACCCATGGGCTAGGCTAACAGGGGCTGTCAGCCTGGGGGCTGAGGAGAAGGAATAAGTAGCTCCACCCACTGTGGTCCAGCTCTGCCTCCAATCGTCTTCTCCAATGGTTCAGGGCCTCCCTTTATCCTCATACTGGGGTGAGAGGCCTGAGGGGAATGTTTTGCCTGTGAATTTGACTTGTGACCAGAAACTAAACTGAAAAAACTCCTTCTGGAATATCAGGCACCAAAGTGTGTCATTTCTCTGCTCGGAGCTCACAATACAACAGCTGTGAGGACCCGGGTGTCTAGTTCCTGTCCCAGTGAGTCTGCGGTCCCCCACACCGGGATGCCAGCCCTCTGAGTTGACTCTCTCAGGGATGCCTGTTTTCCTTCCCTCCATATGTTCGTTTCTCTCATTTCTGGCTTCTCCCTGCCCCAACAGCTGTGCCCCTTAAATGCTGCCTTGATACCTATGGTCACTCTCCAGGTGATGTAGGACAGGCCAACTGGAAGACATGTGGCTCTTGGCAAGTGCCAGGCTCGGCACAGCATCTGCCCAGCCCTACCTTGTGTCTCGGGGCCATTTTAAAACTTCCTAGACGAGCATTTGGTTCAGCAGATTTCAAACACAAATGGTGCCTCCTGAGGACAGGGCTCATGTCAAATCTGTGTATCAAGCATAGGGCCTGGCACAGATCACTGCTCTGTGAGACTCTTAATAGACAGATGTTGCATGTCCCAAAGGTACATGGAAGGCAGCTATGCTCTTTAAATAGGCAGGGGCTGTGGGCTTGAGAACAGAAATCTGCTTCCTCTCATCTCTGTGACAAAGGATGGATACCTATGAGACCTACCTTAGACCCAGACCCCACCCCACCAGTGAGAGGCCCCAGGAGGATAAATGAGGAGGGGAGGACCTTTGAACAGGCTTTGCCACCCAGCTGACAGGTGGGTGTGTGACATAGCGGCCACTGGAGGAGCCGCTTTTCCTCTGAGCTTCTAGGTTTTCAATTGAAAAGCAAGAAGGAGATGGGTGTACTATAAAAGACAGCCATCTTTCAAGGACCACAGCAAGAATAAAGCAAGCACTCCTCAGTTTTAATGCGCTCCCATTGGTGTTTGTACTCCAGGAAGTTAGGACGCCATCTTGGCTCACAGCCTTATACCTGCAGAGTGTCCGGCCCTTGGTTAACACTCAGTCAATGGTACTCGTTGAATGGATGAATGAATGAATGAATGAATGATTTCTTAATCTGCCACATGCCCCATGAGAAATGTGTCACTGGCAGACCTACTCTCTTGACCTTACAGCCAACCAGCCAGGTCACATTGGGGAAGCCTCATGGCCTTTCTGTGCCTCAGTTGCCCTATCCCTAAAGCACAGGAGATTCAAGAACCTCCCAGCTGAGTTGCTGTAAGCATGGCTAGCAGACAGAGAACACTCAGTATGTCTGGTGATTGGTATTATTTGAACTTGGTTTTGACCATTTTGTCATCAATCCAATCAGTTCAGGACTGACTCCCCTTTGGGAAAAGGTTATTTGTTTGAAAATGGTTAAGTTAAAAACACCGTAGAGCAGAAGAGCCAAGGCCCAGGATCCCGCCCTCACCACCCCGCTTTCATCTGTGCCCGATGAGCCCCAGTTTCTTCATCAGCATCTTTGTCTAGATATTTTTTTCTGTGTATTTTTTTAATTAAGTATCCCCACCTGGTGGACAATTAAATGAAGACACTAATGGTCTTTTAGGCTCTCTTTTAATATATTCTGAGAGCCACTCCAATTTGGAGAGACTATAATAGGACAAGGTAAGGAGGAAATGGATTCTAAATTTGGAAAGGCAGAAGCTCGTCACCTGCAGATCTGAAGGCAGAAGTGGACAGAGGCTTTCTTAAAGGGCCAGAGAAAATATTTCCAATCTCATGGACCCAAAAGTCTCTCTCTACTTGATTCTGTTGCTGTCACACAAAAGCAGCCATGTGCCACACTGGAGTGGCTATGCTGGGTGTGACCAACAGCAGTGTTTGTAGTTGTATGTGTTGGAAATCAGAAATGTCCTAAGAAAGGTTTCCAGGAACAGGGGGCTGTTTCCTACCAGTGCCTGGATACCCCACATGTTCATCTTTTTATTGCCTATCTTTCAAGGAAGAACCAAATCACTGTGCCCATCTGTGACAGGTGTTGGCAGGTGTCACCTAAATACACCAAGAAGCAGGTGTAGTTATTGTCCCTACTGATGACCAAGAAGACAGGTCACTTGTCCAACGCCCTTCAAGTCTGTAAGCAATGGTGCCAGAATTCACACCCAGATTCTGGTTGCCCTTCTAGAATTATATTGAGGCAGAGATGGTAATGTCAAACAGCTTTGTGAAAGACTTCAAAGTATTCCCGCCAAGAACAAAAAGTAGGTTTTCTACTTTTCACATCCCAGTAGGAAATTAAAACAAAAGGAAGCATGTTGCCTGTCACCAAAGACAAGTCTCAGAAACTGAAGGTGTAAAGAAATGACGGTACTGAGACAAATGTATCCATTATGACAATAGCAGTCATTAATGTCCCCAGTCAAAAAACAAAGACTCTCAAACTGGACTTAGGAAACATTAAGGCTCAAAGAATTACATTGAGAAAAAAAAAAGAGAGATCATTATACTCTAGTGAGAATTTTTTTTTCCAGTTTTTAAAAGAGGCTAAACCATGTCGATGTGTATTCTCTTTTAAGTTCAAAAAAAAGTAAAGCTCATTGCCCATAGGGAAACTATTTAAGAATTTGGTGTTGTGACTAGAGAGATGTCTCAGGCAATAAATTGCTTGCCACATAAACAGGATCTGAGTTGGGACCCCCAACTAGTATTTTGTCCCTTCAGGGATGTTTGTTGAGCATCTTCTGTGTGTCAGGCACTAGGTTAGGTTCAGGAGCTTTTCTCTGTCTTGTTACAGAGCCTTTACCACCCTTTCTGCCTCAAGTACAAATCCTTAGCCAGCTCTGCTTGGGTTATTCACCCGCTTGTTTCCCGACCACCACTAGACCGCTCTGGGATGAATTTCCAGCATGCTGTTGCATCCCTAAGAAAAGGCCGTTATATTTCTATGATTATCTCTAATAGATAAAAACCACCTATATAAAAATTTTTAAGTAGCTCTCTAGTTTATGCATTTGAATGGACTGAGAGGTCCCAGGCTATTTATTAATCTCTGCGAGTATCATTTTAACTCCTGTGACTTTTTTTTAAACTGAATTGTTCATAACAAGACATCTCTTGCACTCTGAATTTGTCTGTGTATGGGAATATGTGTGCAGGTGTGTGCATGTGTGTGTGTGTGTGTGTGTGAATGCATGTATGTATAAGGGTGTGAGGGTACACATGTGTGTGCAGATGTGTGTGCATTCATGGATTGGGTTCATGTGTATGTGCATGTGTGTGCATGTTCATATGTACACATGAATGCAAAAGGACAGCCTCGAGTGTGCCTCAAGCTATCTACTTTGGTTTTTGATGGTAGTGGTGCTTGTTTAGACCATCTCTCATTGGGAATCTCTCACGCACCAGAGGTCAGGTGTTATTTCTCAAGAGCTGCTCAGCTGTTTCACTGGACAGATCTCTTCCCAGGACCTTCACCTTACAAATTAGGCATGGTTAGCTAGCCAGCAAAGTCTCAGTAATCCACCCACCTTTTGGCATGTGTGCTGGGACTTGAACTCAGATCCTTATGCTTACACAGCAAGTACTCTACTTCTAAGGGAGCCATCTCCAGCCCCTTGAATTCTGAATTCTGCTGATCATTTCCCTGAGTGGCTAGTTAACATCATCTCCTCTCTCGTATTTATTTAGTTGGCACTAAAATCTAGACACTTAATCAGATTTAGAGTCCTTTTTCATTTTTTTAAAAATTGTCAGATAATTTAATGGGCAGGGCTTTGTGTCTCTCTATCTTAGGCACATAAGGCCCTATTGCATCTCTGTTGGGACATTGGGAGATGTCAGTGATCCTAGCCTGCAGACTTCAAAATGGCAACATTTCATTGCTTCATCTTTTATAAGCTGAAATGCTTGAAGAAAACATGCCCTATGCTAAGATATAGTTCAAAAAGGAAAGATCAAAAACAATTATTTTAATATTCTTATTATTTGCATATTAATAAATGGACACCATAACATTGTCCAAAGTTGGATCATTTTAAAGATCATTAGAGGTCAATGAATGTACATTTATCTTGTCTATTGACAGTTCTCATTCTAACTGATGTCTGCATTGTCCTCCTGGCTAGCAGGAACCCTTTGAGGATGGCCTGGCCTCTTCTTGGACATTTTTCCACCCCTGACCTAGAATCAGTTGTTTTCTCTAAGGTGCTTTTTAGTGAAAATTGATGTTTAAAACGTAGAGTACTAAGGGTGCTTATTACCATTGACTCGCCCTCTGTTTGTAAGCCTTTTCAATGAATGCAGCTAAGAAATGCTTTATCAAAGAAAATGTATGCAGGTTCATTTCATTTCAGATGAAGAAGCTTTTATCTTTTAACCTTATCTTCCCTGATACTACATTCATCTGCCTTTTCACTCTTGCTCTAAAATACAAGTCTGATACAACACCATCATGACTTACTTCCCATGGTGTGATGTATATCCAGGACTCTCAGAATAGACAATAGACTCTCAGAATAGACTCTCTTTAGATAATGCTACCAACAGGAACATGCTTACCAAAACTGTCTCAGTCGGTGTCACCATCATCAACATTGTCATCATCATCACCCCGTTTTCTATATGGTTATTTCCTCACAGAGATGAGCTATCAAATCATCTTTTAAAATATTTTTAGGTTCATTTTTGTTTTGTTTTGTGTGTGTTTTAAATCACTTTATTCACCTATCATCTTTCAATAAAATAAGAATGCTTTTGCCAAAGTCCACTAATGAGTACATCCCCTGCTTATCCTTCTGGGCTTGTGAGACCTCGCTCAGGAGGATATTCTCCAATTTCATCTATTTGCCTGTGAATTTTAGGATATCATTTTTTCTTACTGCTGAGTAGTACTCCATTGTGTAGATGTACCACAGTTTGTTCATCCATTCCTCAGTTGAGGGGCATCTAGGTTGTTTCAAGGTTCTTGTTATTATGAATAATGATGCTATGAACATAGTTGAGCTATTGCTTTTGGGGTGTGAATGTGCATCTTTAGGGTATATGCCCAATAGTAGTATTGCTGGATCCTTGGGGAGATTGATTCCCAGTTTTCTGAGAAACTGCCATACTGCATTCCAGAGTGGCTGAACAAGCTTACACTCCCACCAACAATGGAAGAGTGTTCCCCTTGCTCCGCATCCTCTCCAGCATAGGCTGTCATCTATGTTTTTGATGTTAGCCATTCTGACAGGTGTAAGGTGGTATCTCAAAGTTGTTTTGATTTGCATTTCTCTGACAGCTAAATATGCAATATAGTATTATATTCTGTTTAAGTTTTAGAAATTGTACATCAAATTTAATCGTTTTAATTATGCAATGTGATTATGTAGTTCCAGAGTTAAATCTGTCAAAAACAATGTACATCAGGAGAAAGTAAAGCTCTGAGTGTATTCATTTTACTCATGCAGAAGGTCCACATTCCCTACATACTTGCTCACTGAGTGTTCATCTAAGTGGGTACTAACACTTTGATACTAATTAGCGTTTTAAAGTTTTATGTTTACTTTTTGATTGTGTGTGTGCATATGCATGTCTATGTGTGGATATCTGTATGTGAGTACAGGTTCCTGTAGAGGCCAGGAGAAGGTTAGATCCACTGGAGCTGGCATTAAAGGTGACTAGGAGCTGGGCTGCCCCAGTTTAAAACTGACCTCAGGTCCTCTGCAAAAGCAGTGCCCACTTTTAAACACTGAGTCATCTCTCTAACCTCTAATTTAACTTTCACATTACCACTTCTTTAGATAAACAGAACTGAGAGCATCTGCACTAACACGCACACAAAGACACATTGCATATATGTAGTCAAACAACAACAAATTCTTTAGAAGTTAAATTAGTATGAAAGCGTTAGTACTCACACAGCTGAACCATAAAGGAAGTAGAATGCTTTTTCTCTAAGTGATGTTCTTCTGATGTTGAACTGTTAAAAGAGACATTGCATATAGGACTCTTTCTCTCGAGGTTCTGTGAGGCATGGGCCACTCTGGAATATGCAAATAACAAAATGCAGGATTGAATAGAGAGGTCAGTTGAGCATCCTGTGTGCACAAGAAGAGACGAGCCATCTAAGGAGATATAATAGACCAAAGGAAAATCAGAACCTGGGAGCCACCAGAGGAAGGAATTAAATTCCCCGCTGGAGATTTGAGACAGACAGGGCTGTTTACTCATCTGCAGCCAGGGCATGCAGCACTGCCTTTAGTTTGTGACTTCCTGGAACTTGAACAAGGAGGTCAACATCCAGCAGCCAGAGAGGAGAGGCCTGGAATGAATGAGAGCCAAGAGTCAGTGTCTACTTGAGACCTCTGGGGCACAACAGCAGGCACATCCTCCCCACCTCTGAAGTCTCACACATGCGCTGAAGGAAATGCCTTGGAGAAATGATGGGCTTTGAAACCAGAGTTACAGAAGCAATAATACCCACGTGTGATTTAGTTCTCCGTGTTTTATATAGATGCCATCTAATTACTTAGCTTCTTTAAGCCTCCACTCACAGAAATCAGAGCAATAATCCTCTTCTATAGAATGAGGGTAATAACATATGTGTCTTGTTTCTTTGCAGTTTTCACAAGGATAATCCACATTAAGCCCCGACACCTGGCAAGCGCTGGGTACCCTCCAGCTCATTTCTGTCTGTATGACAGTAGTGTGCTCTGTGCTGCAGGGGGATTTGGAGACAGAGGTCTTCAGGTTAAATCTCAGCTCTGACTTCATTAGCTTAATATTCTTTATCGAGGGTTTTAACCTACTTGGCCTTCATTACCGCCTTTGCAAAATTGGAATAACAACTTTATTAACATGCCTTTGGATGACATATTAAGGCAAGCCAATGAGTAAGCCATCTGGAGGTATTGACACCTCTTTATGTTGTCATTGCTATTGTTATCCTCTGTGTTAAATTCCTAATATACTTTTGCATTAAGAATGTCTAGGCTGGGGCCACAGTTAAGAGCACTTGTTGCTGTTCCAGAGGACCCAGGTTCAATTCCCGACTCCCACACAACTCCTCTCAATCACCTGTAACTTCAGTTCTAGGAGATATGACACTCTCTTCTGGCTTGTTTGGACACTAAGTGCACACATCATGCACCAACAGGCTGGCAAAACACTCATACATGTAAAATAATCAAATAAAATACAATATGTTTAAAAAAAAGAATCCCTAGGCTGAGAATGCCTCTCAGGTAGTGGAACATTCATTTGCCTAGCAGGTGCAAATCCCTGTGTTTAATCCCCAGCACTGCATAAGCTAGATGCGGGGGTGCTTATCTGTAACCCCATTTCTCTGGAGATGGAAGCAGAGTCAGAGTTATCCTTTGATACATAGTAGTAAGCTTGAGGCCATCCTGGACAACATGAAACCTTGTATCTTAAAAAGAAGGGGTGAAAGGGGAAGAGAAAAAAAGAGAGAAGAAAGAAATATCATCTAAGCAAAAGCTTAGATGATTCCAGGAGGTTCTAGACTTGAGATGAGAGAATGAGGACCATCTGACTGGAATTTATAGACAATGTCCTGGAGGCATTTGCAAGAATTTGTAAAGCAAGAAGTACCTGCTGGCTTCTCCATCTCCATCCTATTAAGGAGGTTTGTGGCCTCTGGTTGGTCTTCAGTAAGAGGATCTAAAGGAAGTAGGGGTTTCCTTAGAGTTTGCCTCTGTGCCTCAGTCCAAATTCAAGCCAGTTACTCAACCTCCATGAGCCTCGGTGTCCTATGATGATCATAACACCAGCCTCACGATAGGGTTTCTGAGTGGCTTGGCCCTGTATGTGTAGAAATGCCTGAGTTGGCATGAGCACTCAGTGCTCAGCTAGGGACAGTGGCCGTGACAATGACAACAGCCTTAGTGTGATATTGTATGGTTACTTCCTCATGATGCTTGGGCAAGTGTTAGGTGGCCTGCCATAGATTGTAAAGCTCCTCCCTGTTCCAACAGCCACCAGATAGGATTGCAAACCATTTAAGCTAAATGGTTGAATCATTTGTCGCCTGCCTGTGACAATACACTTTAAAGCAACATGAGATTAGTCTGATTTACAAGGGTACAGTTCATCATGGAGGCAAAGTCATGGCGGTCATACTTGGAGGCAGCTGGACCTACTGCATCCTCAATCAGGAAGCAGAGGGAGATGAATGCTGCTACCCAGCTTTCTTTCTTATTTTATCTTGCCCATGGCATGCCGTGGCACACATTTAGGATGATTCCCCCCCCGCCCCGGTTAACTTCCTGTAGAAATTTCCTCATAGATATTGCCAGAGGTTTGTTTCCTATATGACTTCAGATCCCATCAAGATGACAATCAGATGTAGCCACCACAATGTTTGACACAGCTCACACACGGGCCCATTCCTCAGAGTCATTTAAAGGCCTTGAGTGGGTGGCTTTCCATCTTGACAGCTGTTTTCACAGTCACAGAAACAAGAAGAGGAAACTTCACAAGCCACTTGCTTTAACATTTCCACATAGATAAGATAGGCATCCCTCCTGGGTAAGGTAGGTATCCCTCATGGATAAGATAGGCATCCCTCATGGGTAAGGTAGGCATCCCTCATGGGTAACGTAGGCATTCCTCATGGGTAAGCTAGGCATCCTTCATGGGTAATATAGGTACCACTTGTGGGTAAGGTGGCCATCCCTCATGGGTAAGATAGGTATCCCTCATTGCTAAGATAGGCGTCCCTCATGGCTAAGATAGGCGTCCCTCATGGCTAAGATAGGCATCCCTCATGGCTAAGATAGGCATCCCTCATGGCTAAGATAGGCATCCCTCATGGCTAAGATAGGCATCCCTCATGGCTAAGATAGGCATCCCTCATGGCTAAGATAGGCATCCCTCATGGCTAAGATAGG
>PVIH01004018.1:0-53119 GCA_004025045.1 Sigmodon hispidus | reverse complement strand
GTAGAACTCTGAAACATACCATGTTTCCTGAAGAAAGAGTGATGAAGTAGCTCTGATAATCATCACACAGGCTAGGAGGCTAGGGCATGGTGTCTGGAAGAATTATGGAAAGGAGCCTAAGCAGGGGGCAATGAAACCAAAGCCAGCCAAAGGGTTGGATGAACCAGCCAGTGACTTAAAGAGTCACCTGCCCCAGACTTCATTCATTCATCCTTTTACACATCCCTGAGCAACCATGGGGCGACAATTGTGTGCCAGGCACCATGCTAAATCCTGGGCATCCTTGTTGGAGAAGGCAAATAATATGGTATTCATGGCGTAGTGAGGCACAGCACTGCCCTGAGCTGACCCCACATTTAGCTGCTAGCTCCCCAGTGTTGGTGGGAGGAAGTGGACTGAGCTGATGCCTGTGCCTGAGGCCTGACAATTGAGTGCGGAACAAAGGAAAAGGCAGCGTGACCCAAATATTAGCCCCACTGGAATGACAAACAGACTTTGTTGAAGGAATTTTCAGTTTTTCCCTTTAGACCTTTTATAAACCTGCAAATGATGTAACCCGTCACATCTATAAGGGTCCCAGTTGACAGAGCCCACAGTTCAGACTTTATGTAATTTTCCGTATAAACCAGAGCAAGTCCTTGTTGGCTGACACATTTTATAGAGAGGGTTTTTGTTTATTTGTTCGTTCATTTGTCTCTCAATAAATCCGCTTTTCTCTCTCTGTCATCTAGCTCCCTGTGGCGGTCACTTGACTTCTCCCAGCGGGACCATCCTATCTCCAGGCTGGCCTGGCTTCTACAAGGATGCATTGAGCTGTGCCTGGGTGATAGAGGCTCAGCCTGGCTACCCCATCAAAATTACATTCGACAGGTGCTGCCAATCCCAGCCTCGGGGAGGGGTGCCGGGATACTATCTACACTGTGACCGAGTTGGGGGAGGGGAGGGAGAGAAACGATGCTAAAGCATCAGCAGGGGTGGGAACATGGGAGTGACGACTGCCTTGTGTGGGGACAGAGGTCACTAGCTTTGCGCTTGAGTTTGGTTGGTATGTTGGGAGTCTGTGGCTAGGGAGGGGGAGAAAAGTGAGGGATCACTGGGCCTCTAGAGCCCTTTTGTCTACAATGCCCTCTAAGAGAGTTGGCAAGTAGACAGCATTAGAAGCTGAAGACATGTGGTATTTGAGGACCAGAACCCATACATCCTCAGCGTGGAAAGGAGTGCTCCCCAATCTCTGTCCTAGATCCTGCTCAGGGGCCCCACTCCCAGGCTGTACTTAAGCCCCTTGGTGAGAAAGTAGCTTCTAGACTTTCTCTAGATGGAGCATCAGTGGCATGAAATTCATGGCCTGCAAACTGCCCTGTGAAGGTTGGCATAGGAAGCCTGCGGTGCCCTGTGGGACACTTGCCCATGAGTAACATATTCTTTGCTGCTTTGGGTTTTTAAACCTCTGTTTCCAAATGTAAAAGTTCTCCAATCCAAAAACTAGATTTGATCCCAGGGCTTCAATGGATGGACCCCTGGCCTAGAACATCGCCTTTGGGTCTTAAGATGGATTCTGATCCCTGTTCTAGAGAGGACTGCCCATGAGGAGGAGAGTTAACTACAGTAGAGGAAGGCCTTCCACATGATTAGTAAATGGATGCAAATTATATTAAAATATCCTGTCTGCTGAAACCTGGCTGTCTGGAGCCCTGGTTGAAGCTGTGCAAATGATATGCTTTGGGTTTGTCAAGACATCTCCATTTGCATCACTTGGTAGGTTTAAAACTGAGGTCAACTATGACACCCTGGAAGTGCGAGATGGGCGGACATATTCAGCACCTCTGATTGGAGTCTACCACGGGACCCAGGTGCCCCAGTTCCTCATCAGCACCAGCAACTACCTCTATCTCCTTTTCTCTACCGACAAGAGCCACTCAGACATCGGTTTCCAGCTCCGATATGAGAGTGAGTCTCAGGGATGGTGCCAAGAAGTAGTCTGGCCTGGCTGGGTGAAAGCCCCTTGACTGCTCCACTATGGGCCCAGTCACCACCACCCAGCCACAACCACCACCACCACTCAGCCACACCACCATCCAGTCCTCACCACCCGGCCCCTGCCATGATAAAATGTACTCAGAAGGTGCTTCCTCATTCTCAGCCCCTCTCACAGGTCATGGGAGCTTAGTTGTTCATGACCTTCAGGCCAGTTCCCATGTACACACCTCACTACTTCCTCTGTCTACAGGTGATTGGGTGCTACCATGTCCTGCACTGTAGGATCAAGTACTTGACTGACCATGACCTTGAAGTTAGCCAGTGCTTCCCTCACACCTGCCATCTCTAATCATCTTCCCCATTCACCCTTTTCATTTAGGGGGTTAACTTTAAGCCAATACTTTCTAGACCAGATGAGGAAGTGTCATAGGCGTGGGCTGAGAGCGTCATGAGGACAGAGTCCTTTGCTTTCTCCTGCTTTTGTGGTCAAGCCTTTGAATAGTGCCTGAACCTATAGTGAACATTCAGTAGACTTGTGTTGAGTGTATTAACCAGCCTAGCCTGCTTAAGAGCTGGACCTTCAAATCCCCATCCCACCCCACCCCCATGAATACCCAAGGCCACATCTCATGAGTCAGCAACTGGCAACTCCTGCCTTTGTAAACCCCAAGGCATCCCTAAGCCAGGAGGTGTCTCCTCTGTGGTGACGTCACAAGCTGTCTGTTCCAACTGCAGCCTCTTTTTTCCAGCTATCACACTACAATCAGACCACTGTCTGGACCCAGGGATCCCCGTCAATGGACAACGTCATGGAAATGACTTCTATGTGGGTGCTCTGGTGACCTTCAGCTGTGACTCCGGCTACACCTTAAGCGATGGGGAGCCCCTGGAATGTGAGCCGAATTTCCAGTGGAGTCGGGCCCTTCCCAGCTGTGAAGGTGAGACACACCAGCAGGGGGTGCTGAAGAGCACATTATTTTTCTGTCCTGATAAACTAGGAGCTCCCCAACACCCATCAGTGAAGTTGGAGATTTGAGGGTTCACGGAGTCTAAGAAGGATGGGTAGGGGAACTCTCTGAGACACTCCTGACTCTGCCTATTTCACTCCTGCAGCTCTCTGTGGTGGCTTCATTCAAGGCTCCAGTGGCACCATCTTGTCACCAGGGTTCCCTGATTTCTACCCCAACAACTTGAACTGTACCTGGGTCATCGAGACATCACACGGCAAGGGTAAGTGTGGCAGGTACTGAGCTCTCGATCCCAGGTCAGAGCAACTTCCATGAAGATTTCACTACATAGTCACATGTAAAGCTTAGTCTGAGTTTTCTCACCAATAGGAAAACTTGCAAGACATGCACATCCATCTGTGTCTCAGAAATCATCCAGTGTGTACTACTAAGAATCTGACATCTCCATGATTTAAGAGATCTCACTAGTGACCATCCATCAAACCCCTTTTAGTGAAGCCCACTCCATAAGATGATGGTACACCCTCACTGGTACAGAGATGGGAAGCTATTTCACAAAAAAGCCTCCATTATATACTTTTTCCAGAGTGGGGAGCCGATCTGGGAAATGGATGTGGGACTGTATGCATGCTTAGCAAGCCCTGCCTAGAGCCACATTCCCCAGCCCTCTTTCTACTTTTTTTTTTTTTTATTTTGAGACAGGCCTTTTCTAAGTATTCAGGCTGGTTTTAAACTTGTGACCCTGTTGCACCCTAACATCTGGGATTGCAGGCCTGTGCTTGGACCTGGTTGTCTCTGCATCATTTCTTAGGTGTCTCTAGCTCCCTTCTTCTGTACCCTCTACCTCATGTTCACATGCCACCTCATGTGGCAGCCCTTTCCACACAGCTTTCTTCTTCCTGAGAGTGGTGCACGTTCAGTTGCCTCCCTAGACTGCGCTGCTGCCTCAACTTCCCTAAAAAAAAAATGTAGTCTTTGGAAGTCCAAGTTCAAAGCAAGAGTGTTAGTTACAAGTTAGTGCATACTTCTGGGCTGCGTATGCCAGATTCCACCCACATGGCAGACACGGGCTACAGACTGGCAGGAAGCAGTCTGTTACTGCCTGTATCCCCAGATGCTTATTCCAACATCCTTTCAGAGGTGGCTCCTACACTCTGTGATTTAGCAAGAATTTTAGGACCTAGGCTCACAACTTTGGGTTTTTTACACTGGGAGTTGAAGCCAGGCATCTATGTTTGACAATCTGTCACTGATAATTGTAATACATGCCTTTAATAAAAATGAAATGAAATAAATACTCTGACATAGAAGAATGTGCATGCAGAGGAGTGGTCTGAGAAGGTTGAAATAAAAGAATAATCCCTCCTAAATACCCAAATATCAGTATGAGCTGGCAGTGTCAGGTGAATATATTAGTCCAGGAGTAGAGATCCTTTACTCAGCAGGGGTATAAGACATGCCCAGAAATAGATGCCTCTGTGTACATAGACAAAACAGACTGTAAGACATGACTATGGTATCATTTTAGATCCATAGAAGAGGTTAAATAAACAGAATTTAGAAACAGTGAGATTATAAGGCTAGAGAAGAATGCCATTTGGTAAAATGCTTGCTCTTCAAGTATGAGGCCCTAAGTTCAATCTCCAGCATCTCTGTGTAAACCAGGACATAGCATCTGTCTCACCTTGGAAATTCCAAAGCTGGAAAAGCAGAGACAAGAGAATCTCTGGGGCTCACTAACCAATCAGCCCGTGCTAATGAGTGAACCCCAGGTCCAAGGGAGAGACCTTGGACCTTGTCCAAAAACAATATGGACAGCTGTTGAGGAAGAACATCAGGAATTAATTTCTGGCCTCCACATGCACACCCACCCATGTACATATAGCTTCCCCATACACATGTATGTAGAGCAAGGTTTCCAACCCTGGCCAGCTGGAGGTCCAGACTCACAGACCTTCTGTCCCAGAGTGCCTAGCCGCCCGCCACTGCTTAGCCACCCCCCAAAAAATTGACTCAGATGCTTATATTAATTCTATCCTGTTTGGCCTATGGCTCTGGCATATTGCTAGCTAGCTCTTTCATCTTAATTCAACCCATTTTCATTAATCTATTCTGCCATGTGACCTGTGGCTCACCTGTAATTCTTACATGCTTTTTTCTTGGCGGCTGGGTCGAGTCTTCTCCTAACTCTGCCCTCCTCCTTCTACCTAGGCTCCAATTTCTCCACCTACTTCTATGATGCCTGACAAGGGCCAAAACAGTTCTTTTATTTAAAGAATGATACTCACAGCATATAGAAAAACATTATCACATCACATGTACATCTACACACACACACATACACACACACACACACACACACACACACATGCATGCACACACACACCCTGAGTGAGTTTAACTATTTGGAAAGTTTAAAACTCTATCAATACCTCATCCACAAAGCCACATGGATAGCAGTAATAAAAAGCCATAGATAGTGTAGCCTCTGGTAGGCTGTGCCTTTAGCAGAGATAATCCATAAAGGCAAAGGCTGCTAGATTCAATTAAAATTTAAAAATTGATAGGATTTGTATATTAAAAAAAAACCTCCATGAAAATGCAAAGTCAATAGTAAATACACAAAAACTATCTATGATGTATGTAATTGACTAAGGACAGCCAATCTGATGTGTAAAGAGCTCTTAAATTCTGTAAGAAAACTGCCCGGCCCATCAGCCTGATAAATGAGCAGACCTATAAACTAACACTTCATAATTGAAATACAAATTGAAAACATCAACCCCACCAATAATTAAAGACATGCAATTCCAGCCAGTAATGAAACAGTTTTACTTTCCATGTCACGTAAGGACATCGTAATGCCCTGGTGTGGTATAGACACAGTTACACCTCCCAGCCTCCCAGCCTCTCTGCTATCCAGTATAGACCAGTTGAGTTTCTCCCAGCAGTGGTCCAGGAATGGGAATCAGTGTGGCCTCAGTAGCCAGCAATTTCACTGCAATTTACCTGAACACAAGTAATAAAACTACATATTATCACAGAGCTGTCAGGCACATTGTTTTATTACATCAAAAAATTAAAAATTAGAGCTGGGAGATACCTCAGTTGATAGCAAGCTTGCTCAACAAGTGTGAGGACCTGGGTTCGGATCACCAGCACTCATATAAAAAGCCAGGTACAGCAGCACATGTCAGTTAACACCAGAACTGAGGAAACAGAGGTACCAGGCTTCTTGGGCCTGCTGGCCAGCTGCTAACCAAATCCTAAGCACCGGGTTTAGTGAGAGACCCTGCCTCAAATAATAATGTGGAGAGCAAAAGAGAAAGAAACCAATATCACCCCTGACGTCTACTCACACATACATGTGTACATACACAAACATACACACACACACACACACACACACACACACACACACTAGGAACTAGTGAGACTGGAGAGATGAGATGGAGTTACATGACTGCCTGTAACTCCAGCTCTGGAGAATCTGACTCCACCTAATGGTCCCCCACAGGTACTACATGCATGTAGCATCTAAATGCGTACACACACTCACAGAATGTAGCCGCAGAATAAGATACCAGGCATCTACACAAAGGAATAATATAGGAAAAAACATCTGAAGACCATTAGAGGCATATTAAGAAGTTGTTGATATGCTTCTTCAAATATGTTTATTTATAAAGTATCAGCAAGGTTATTTGTATAGGAAATGATCTGCAGAGATCTACCCCACATGTTCATACTAGCTGTCCTTTATTCTCATCTTTGAACTTCTTTTTCCATTAATGAGGAATGTATTAATAAGGAAAAAAAACTTAAAAGAAAGATCATTTCTATACATACCATGTATATTGAAATAGCTACCTTAGCATTTAAGGCCAACTCTGCTCAGGACTAGGATCACCCAGGGTTTTTCCATCAAGTCAAGATAGAAAGAAACCTTCTGATAGTCAAGACAGCCCTGAGCGTCCCTAGAAAGATAACCCCTGTATTCAAGGTTTCCCATACCTGGCTACCTATGATCAGAGAGATAAGTGTTTCCAGTGTCTGAGCATCTATGATCATGTGAGTATATAACTCACATATTTCTGTGCATGTCTACCCAGAAGTCACTTCAGCTCATTGACTGACATCAGCAAATGCTTGATAGACCCAGATCTCAGTGCACCGTGATGAAGCAGACAGAAAGTCATGAACACTGGAGTCCAGCCCAGGATACTAGGCAAGCATCCTGGAGTTCAAATGTGAGCTTGTGTTTAAGGACATCCAGAAAAGAACTGGCCAGGATAAAAGGTCTGAATCCATGAGAGGTTGTGGTGAATGACTGGATGTCTTTAGACTTTCTTCCTTACAACCATGCAAAGACTTCCCTTAACATATAACATTGAACCCCCAAGTCAACCACCCAGGGAAGCCCTGGGCTATAGCCAATCTCCCCAGCTGCCTGCTCAGTCCTGGCTACCAAATCTCAGTCCATTCTAGAACTTGCCAGCATCAGGGGAGAAATGACAGTCTCAAACTTGCATATTAAGCCCCACCTCCATGACATATCTGGAGCTCTTTGAAGGAGAGATCTCTGATTCCTAGCTCCCCACCCCCTCCACTGGACACATGAGAACTACAGATCTGTTTGGCAGGGTAAATTGAAGGGACCAGCCCACACCTTTCTCCTGGGATATGTTCCTAAGACTACGTTGGGCTAACAGATTCCCAGCTGCTTATTTGAGCTGTTCCCAAATACGCAAAAACCCAGCTGGGAAAGTTGAACTTTATTCAGAACTGTTCAGCTGCCATATGGCAGGGTTCCTGGAGTCAGGGTCAGACCCAGCCTGAGAGAACCAGCTTCGGCCACCCGTCCTCAATAGGCCAATTAAGGAAATAAAGTATTAGTGACAAGTACAAAAGAGAGAATTCCTCAATGTGGACACATTGAGGAGAGTAACGAAAAGGTCTGATCACACACAGGGGGAGGGAAGGACAGACAGACAGACAGACAGACAGACAGAATGCCACTATTCCATGTTTATCTCTGGAGTCCTAACAAGAGATATGCAATCAATCCTGGGCAGGATTTAGTCTCACCCATCACCATTATCTCAGCTTCAGTCTCTCCTACGAGGTGGCAGGTTTCCAGAGCTGTGTGATATGTGAGATCCCTTTCCTGGAGACAAGCCCCAGCTCTGGCTAATTTCAAGGCCCTGGCCCTTTCCTTCTCCCCACATGACATTCCCTCAGCATGAAATCAAAGTTGCCCAGAGTGCTCTGTCTCAATAGTGCTGTAGCCAAATGCCATAACATGGCATGTCTTTAGGTTACCTTGGAGGTGGGATGGTGAAGGAAATAAGCATTGCAGAGGTCCATAGACTGTGTGTGACTTTGAAGAGACCTCAGTGTTACTGGGAAAATGGGGTTCCTTCTTTTGGGGCCTTAATATCATTCATAAAAGAATTTAAAGGCAGACTCGGATGCTTGAGGACAATTTTATTAAATTTCAAGAAAAAAATCCAGGCAGCTTCCAGGAGGAGGGGGTGATGGAGAAATAGTTGTACACTTAGGCATGGCATAGCAGTGAGGAAGCCCAGAGTGTGTCAGAGAAAGCAGGCTTAAGGACTACAGTCTGGGTTCACAGGGCACAGATTCCCTGGCTTTTGCGGCCCAGGACCAAGGATTGCACCTGGACACTTGATTAGAACTGGAAACAGAGACAGCTTCCTAAGAAGAAAGAAGCACTTCCAAGAATGGAAAGTGGTAGAAGGAAAGCATCCCCAAAGCACCCTAACCCTAACCCTAACTCCTGAGTCTCTTCTTCCCCATCTGTACCCTCCCTTCCCACTCTGGGAATGTTCTGTTCCACTGATAAAGCCCACTTCAAGGTGAGGAAACGCTTCCAGGCTCCCTCTGCAAATGGGCTTCTTTGATGTGTTAATCTTGGCATTTTAGCCTCTAGCCCCTGTCCTCATACCACACCAAGAACAGCCTCTCCTAACCTGTAAGGTCACCTGGGGACCTGGAGGCCAGATCACCTGCTGGGCCCTGCTGTGTGCCAGGAGCTTAACAGTATGGCTCTTCCAGGTGTGTCTCAGCCTGAGGACTCATTACCAGCTGGGAGGAGAGTCTGCCATTCATCTACCTCATCTGAGAGACCAGCTTGCAGAGGGACCAAAACAGCCCTGGCTACTGCCCTTCCACCTGGGCACAGACAGATGATCCCTGCAGTCTGGCTCTGCCCTCCCTGTGCAGCAGCTCTCGCTACTGTGTGCATCTGTCACACCAAATAGGATTCAAGCTCAGACTAGCACAACATCTATTTCTATGACAATGTCTTTATTTCTCCACAGTGGCCAAAAAGCCCCCTAGCAGTCGGCACAGCTGGGCATCCTGAGGGTTTCAGCTGGGTTTGCTCATCCTCAGATTCCCAGCCAAATGTTTACTTCCTGGGAGACACTGTGTTTGCACACTGGTGGAGGCAGGGGCAAGCTGGTGTCTATCAACTTGTTTCTGCCGGTTGCTGTGTCTGATCCACATGTTCTCTCCACGCATGCTCATACCTGTTTGCTGAAGGGCTCTACCTACCCTTCCTGGTGAATCTCTCCCATGCTTTTCACAAAGGCCCCCAGGCAGTGTTGCTCACTCTTTCCCTCCCCCACTGAGATTACCCACGGTTGCACCAACTCTTTCTTTTGCTAACCCAGATCTTTTTCAGCACTAAGCACCAAGCCCGGTGCTTGGTAAGGACACTGGACCTGCATCCTTAAATATATTGGTACTTGGGTACATTTTGGTTACCTAGCATGGAATATTTACCTAACCCCACCTCCTCTGCTGATTTTTTGTCTTCTCAACTCTCACAGAAACCCAGACACTTGTGGATCTTCAACATAAAAACATTTTAAAGTGTTTTAGCCTTAGGGACTTGGATCCAGCCATTTATCTGTGATGATGATGGCGCAGAGGAGGCTCTTTAAGTAACCAGGTGCCTCCTGGTCAGTGGGACCTACTTAGCATGCAGATTGTGGCCCAGTAGGTCTGTAGAAAGGCGTTCTCCACAAGCTCCCAAGTGATGCCATATTGCACGTTCATAGCCCACACACAGTAGCAAATGGACCCTGTCCTTCTGCCCATGAATGGACTGGCCTGAGCATACATTGATACACAGACCCACACAAACAGACACCAGGACGAACTCAGGAGCTGCTCAGGTTGTTAGTACCCTTCTGTTCCATCAGCTTCCTCCCTACTCTTTCTCTGTCTGCCATCTAATCTCTTCTTCTGGCCTGAGAGGCTGCATCCTGGAGTGGGAGGAACACAGAATTGCCTCTGCAGTAAGGTGTCCTGGGATCAGCTCTGTTATCTATGAGGAGAACTTTGGACAAATGACTTCATCTCTTTGTGCTTTCTTTTTTCCTGAGTATAAAATGGAGATGGAGCAGATCACACGCACATTTTAGGGTAACCGGCAGATCCAACTCTACAGCTTCACTTCCAGCTGCTAAGTGCTGGCCCTAGAGCAAGCAAAATAGCAAGAAAGAAACAGTGGCACCAGGAACTTAGAAGTATTATCGCTTTTACTTTGCCTTATACTTTTAGAGGGTTCTCCTTAAGTCAGGAATGTGCGTTCTTATGCAGATCAGCGCAGATGCATCTCTGCTATTGTCCAAGGGAACTCACATTCCTCCTCTGCCCACTGTCCAGTTCTCATGGCTGCCTCTGCCCTTCCTCTAGCTCCTGACACTTCTCAGCTTCCACCTTCCCTTCTCGGACACCATGAGCGCTCCTAAATGTGCTAGTAAAAGCTGATGACTTCAAATGCCACCTTCGGCCAGTGTAGTCCCGTTCCAGTCCCAAACTCCTGAATCTTCTTTCAGCCTCTCGTTCGAAGCTTAGCTGCTGTCCAGTGCCAGCGCCACTGTCCTGCTCTCTGCTGAGTACAGACCCAGGCACTCCTTTGTCCCCTCTGCATTGAGCCTGCCATTGCTACCAGACCTGCCTTGGATCCATAACTCCTCCTGCTCTTGCCCCTGATGCCAAGCCCCACCTCTGGTCCAGTGCGAGCAGCCATCCTTGTACCTGATTTCTCCATCCTCCTAATGACCACCATCTTGCTACAACCAAAGCCTGACCTGTGATGGGAGGGGGGCAGCTATCTTGTTGACTCCAATGAAGAACCAGGTCTGTCCCCAGCTTCAGGTCCACATGCTTCTCTTAAATGTGCCCAGCTGTCCTGCTGCTTATAAAGCTCTGGACACCACACCTGCTCTGTCCCTAGAGACAATCACCTTTGTCTTAAGCTATTGAATGACTGCATCCTTCCTGCAAGATTCAACTCAAGTTTTCTCTTCTTTGCAATGCTGTCCCATATGCCTCTCTTCCAGTTACCTTTTTAAGTCAATTACTTATTTATGTGTGCATGTTCATGTGAATGCATGTATGAACACTGGTACACATGTGTGGAGGTCAGAGGACAGCTTTGGTGTTGTTCCTCAGAGCCATCCACCTTGCTTTTTGAGAAAGGATCTCTCATTGGCTTGGAGGTCACAGACAAGGCTAAGCTGACTGGCCAGTGAGCTGCAGGAATCAGCCTGTCTCTACTCCCTAGCTATGGGATTAACAAGCACAAAACCCACACATAGTCTCGAACTCAGATCGTCACAGCAAGCATTTACTGTCTGAGCCATATCCCTAGCCACTCTTCCGGCTGTAGAATGCTGTCTAGGTACCTATGGCAGGCTGATGTACATTCAATCTAGCATCCATCCCTCTGACTACAGCCATTGGTTTAACACATTGGCCTTCTCTTCCTCCTCACTCTGGGTCCTCACTCACTGTACAGACTCCATAAAGACATAGTGAATGTCTATGAGGCAATGTCATAGATTAGCCGTGACCATCCCTTACAAATACAGACCACCAGAATGAGGCGCGTGTGTTTAGCTACCTGTCCACCCCAGCCTGGGCCTCTGCTCTCTCTACAGGTGTGTTCTTCACCTTCCACACCTTCCACCTGGAGAGCGGCCATGATTACCTCCTCATCACTGAGAACGGCAGCTTCTCCCAGCCCCTGAGGCAGCTGACCGGTTCGAGGCTGCCAGCACCCATCAGCGCTGGCCTCTATGGCAACTTCACTGCCCAGGTCCGCTTCATCTCTGATTTCTCCATGTCCTATGAAGGATTCAACATCACCTTCTCAGGTAATGAGTGTGATCATCGCTGGGGAAAAGAAAGCGGGGAACCGTTTTCTCTCTCTCTCTCTCTCTCTCTCTCTCTCTCTCTCTCTCTCTTTCTCTTTCCCCTCCCTCCCTTTTCCCCTCCCTCCCCCTCTTTCTCTCTCTCTTTTTCTCTCTTTCTCTCTCTCTCTTCCTCTCTCCTTTCTTCTCTTTCTCTCTCTCCTTCCCCCCCTCTGTCTCTCTCTCTTTTTCTCTCTGTAGCTCTCCAGTCTCACGAGGACTGTCCTCAATACTGTAGCCTGAAATGCTTAACTTCCCAGGGATGGTCTTAACGTGGATTAGTAGGTTCATTCTCTGACTCATAGAACATGCCCACCTAGATGGCTGAACTAGAGCATTTCCTGGGCGTCCCTTCTGGCTTTCCCTGCTTTACATTCTCCTCTTGTTCGCTTCTCCGGCTTCACAAAGCCAACAATCACAGAAGAAAGAACTGAGTTTCTTTATCAGTCTCTCTGTCTCATCAGCATCAATGTTCATTTCAGAGTAATGTATATTTAGCTCTGTGTTGGGGAATCCTGAAAAGAAAACTCTTTGCATTCAGGGAAGAGAGGACTTTACTCCATCACCACTTTCCATAGTACTGGTACTCAAAGACTTCCTACATCACCAGGATAGGGTACCAATGAATTCCTCCTAGTATGTGTCTCAGGTTAGTCTCTTGTTACTCTCTACACAGAAGCCTGGGTCACCTGCCTGGGCAGGCCTGGCCAGTTGGACCCTCATCCCTCCTATCCAGAGCACTGGACATGGGGAGAATTTACTTTTAGTTCTGTCTCTAAAGACATCTTGCAGATTCTTGGCACACTGATAGAACCCACCGAGCACACCAGGGTCTCAAAGCCAGCCTTACCCGGAGGAAACTTCCAGAGAGGCATTTGGAGTCAGGATCCTAGTACAAGCTACTTGAAGCAGGGTCTCAGACTCTGGCCCCTTGAAAAGGGCTGATTGTGTTGAGCTGGTTAGTGCCTACAGAGAAAGTGCCAGAGCATCTGCCAGCCCCAGGTCTCGGGGTTCAAATGGAACAAAGGAACAAGGAGGGGAGAGAGGACTCTCAGAAGTTCTCCAAAACTGAGCCCAAGTCATGAGGGTTCCCAACATTTCTCTTGACCTCAGCCCTCAGGCTGTCTCTTCTTTTCCCTATACTTGTTGAGGGCTAGCAAGCGATAGTCTCTGTTTTTATTTATGGTTCCTTCCCTGGTGCTGTGGTTGTCACCAACCATCTGTGCACCTAACGCTTTCACTGCCTTCCTTTGCAGAGTATGACCTGGAACCCTGTGAGGAGCCTGAGGTCCCAGCCTACAGCATCCGGAAGGGCTTACAGTTTGGTGTGGGTGACAGCCTGACCTTCTCCTGCTTCCCCGGGTACCGTCTGGAGGGCACGGCCCGCATCACGTGCCTGGGGGGCAGACGGCGTCTGTGGAGCTCGCCTCTGCCAAGGTGTGTTGGTAGGTGGTCACGTGCTTTCATTCTGCTTCACTTAATGGGGTGGGCCAAATTTAGTCAAGTGATGTGAGGTGGAGGGCTGCACCCAACCGGGAGCCTGGGTTTGAAATCAGCTTCGTTACACTTACCTACAGGCAGATGCTGGACATGTAGCCTCAGTACCTCTGTGAGATGCAGAGGAATCCTTTGCCAAGCAGCGCCTGTAGGCTCTAGTATGGTCACCCCCAGCCATTAGTACAGGCCTCTCCTTTCAGATGCCTCTTACAAAGCACTGTAGCTGGGGGCCTAGTGAAAGAGATATATAGCCTTTCCCCAGTAGGAATCCCAATCCAGCTGCATAGGGGTGTCTGCTCTTGGGAAATCCTTAGGAAGACCTTCCACCCAGCTAAAGAGAAGGAAGGACAGGAGCTGGGATCAGTTAGGATGCATCTAGTACACCTCAGTCCAGCTTTTAGGTCCTAGAGATTCGGACAGTGAACAGCACAGAGAGGGATTCCCTTTTCACAGTGGAGAACACACTGGAAACACATAGATGTGTTCTGTGTATGCAGTACTGAGATAAGTCAGTCAGCGCAGAAAGCGGAGAGGCTGCTTCTTTGCGAAGGTGCACAGGAAGGGCCCTCTAGTGAAGGGCATTTTAGAGGAACTGGGGAAGAGCTGCATGTGACGAGACAGAGTCGCCAGGCCTCAGCCCTGAGGCTGCCTGGGAAGTCATCTGGGCGCAGGTGGCAGAGGAACCGAAGATGAAGAGGACAGGGAGTGGGCAGGGCAGTGGTACCAGGCTGACCTATATTCTTACCAGAGTCCAAAATAAGGTTAACCAGGGCTCTGGGCCCAGAAGGAGTGGGAAGTATGGTGACAGTCCCTAGGTAGGGACAATAGCAACTGTGGGTAGTTTATGAGGCTGCAGGTCCTGTTTGCTCCACGCAGCAGAGGTGAGAAGAACCCAGGGTAGGTTAGTGGAGTACACACCATGCTCTCAGGCAGCCACAGAGCTCTCAGCAAACATACAGAACAGATCAAAGCAACATGGCATCCATTAGAACAAAAGCTAGCATCCCAAAAACCCATGAGGTGCTGGGGATGCGGCTCAGTGTAGAGAACTTCCTGGGCATGCAAGAGCTCTCTGGTTCAGTCATGAAGTAGGGAGGAAGAGAGAGAGAAAAAGAGAGACAGAAGAGGAAGAAAGGAGGGAAGGAGGAAAAGACAGAAGACAGAAGAGGGCTGGGGTGCTAACTCTGCCAGGAAAGTACTTGTCTTGCAAGCATGAGGATCCAGGTTCACTCCCCAGTACTGACATAAAAAAGCCAAGCATGGTGGCACACACTTGTCAGCCAGCACTAAGAAGGCAAAGTCAGGAGGATTCCCCAGGGCTGGCTGGCCACCCAGTTTATTATCCTGGCAAGAGCAAGGTTTGTTGGACCCTGTCTCAAAAATAAAACAAGATGGACAGAAGAGCTGACATTGTCCTCTGGCTTCCACACAAGTGGAAAGGCAAAAAGCATACAAGGCAGGGCTGGAGAGATGGCTCAGAGGTTGAGAGCACTGACTGTTCTCCCAGAGGTCCTGAGTTCAATTCCCAGCAACCACATGGTGGCTCACAACCATCTATAATGAGATCTGTTACCCTCTTCTGTACACTGTATACATAACAAATAAATAATTTAAAAAAAAAAAAAAGAAGCGTACAAGGCTAGGAGGTCAGCCCTGCCCTGGGCCACTCCATTGGACCCCAGGGTTCTGCAAAGGACAACTGGCCAGGCTGTCGGGATAGGCTGTGCCCTGCTGAGCAGGCATATAGATCAAGGTCACATCTCTGCTCTGTCAATTACCACAGCATTAGCACCACTACACCCTTCAGCTGGCTACCTCATTTATAAAATGGAGATAACCACATCCAACTCATTCTAGATGAAGTGACATCGTTTCCATAAGCCAGGGGGAACCACATAATTGTCATTTTGCCAATAACATTTTTATCATTTTCTTTATAGATTAATGACTTGTCATTACTTTATTGATAATCTCTTACAAATTTAGAAGGGGATGCATTCAGACAAAAAGCTGCAATAGAATTTACTGCAGGAACAGTCAGGTCAGGCTTGACCACCAGCAGCTGCCCCCGCATCTAGAAAGCTCCCTCCATAAGAGGCCTGGAGTGGCCTCCAGTGAGATTCTCCAGGCCCCTAGATGCTCACCCCCACTGAAGCTCCCGCCTCGCCAGTCTCGTTACACCAACTCATCCTTTACCTCATTATTCCAATTACTGTTTATTCCTGACACCACACAATATTTTCATTATTACATTTGTCTTCTGTTTCACATGGCATTAATAACACAGCAGCAATTATAATCACCTCTAATTACAACCAACCCTGCAGCAGAGACTCCTGCCAGAGTTATGGTGGGCCTGCCCACCCGTGAGGGTGCTCCCACTTTGCCACCTTTTACTGTAGGTATCACTTAGATGATTTAGCCCACCCTGTGCCACCAGGAACATTTCCAGCCACAAACAGCCCTACGCTCTAATTCATGGCATGACAGGGTGACCCAGCCCCTGACCTCAGGGGCTTCTGCATTTGATGAGAGAGAGACAGCCTTGACCCTGGGAGGGGACCCCCTACCTGTCCTTGGAAGACCCAGAGTGATGGAGAAGACCTAACCCTCTGCCTCAGGAGCCCCAGACTGATGGATAAGATACAGCTCCCGCCCTGACTGAGACCTCGTCTGACAGGGGAGACAGAAGTCACAGATGTCTGAATCAGCAGCAGCACTTCCCTGGGCATGTGCCTGTTTGTTTCTCTGGAATGCGGGTTTGTTTCCATTTACATCTGTGTTTGGCATCCTGTGACATCTGCTCATCTCCCCTGCCTCTTTGGAAACTCTCCCAGAAACAAGTGTCATACCACTCTCTTCTCTTGTCCTTTTCTGGTACTTAGAACCAAGAAAAGCTCTGGCAGGGAGTCAGGGCTTTGTCACTGGGTAGGGGCTGACAACTTATGAAGCAAACAGTCCTGTGTCCTTTCTTACATGTGCTGGGTATATAGGAGAGATGGGACAGAAAGCTGGTGTACAAGAAGCTGGGGCTGGGGAGGCTGGCCAAAGTTCTGCAAAGGCTTGAGGAAGCCAGCTGTTGTGAGCTGTGCAAAGGGTCAGGAGCTTCCAGAACACTAAGGGTGCTGTGAGCCTGAACAGCTAAGAGCTTCCCATAAGAATCCTGACAGTGCAAAGCAGACGAGGCTCCATGCCCAGTGGAGGCAGACAAGCTGGAATCTAGAAAAAAAATCAGAGAAGGCCCTAGTCTTGACCACACTCTCCATGTCCGCCTGATTCACACATCAAACCTTATCCACTTATTCTCCAGTCTCAGGAGGACACTCTTACAATCCAGATAAAGAGCCCAAGGTTCAGAGAGCTGTAACTTGTCTGCCTCTGAAGTCTTTCCATCCCCCTCACCTCATGCCTAGGGAAAGAGTGATGTTCAGAGACGGTAGGTCGCAGCTGCACATAGACTGAGCCATGATGTTAAACTGTGCACAGCCTTAGCTGCACCCTCAAGCCTCACCCTCATCTGAGGATGCTCAGAAAATACGTAGTCTAGAACCAAGCTTGCTGAGCTTGTCCGCAGCTGCTGCCCTAGGGTGTCTTCCCACCTGGTCCCTTCAGGTTTCTATCCCGTTGGCACATTCATCTGATATATTGTCGCTTTGCTCAGCAGCTGAGTTTCAAGCATTCAAGACCTTCAAGATAAACAAGATTCTATGCAAAGTCGTAGGAAACTAAAGCAGGCACTAGAATAGGGACCGGGAGACAGTCCATCGGAAAGTAGAGATTTGGTAGTACTCCACAGCCGCCACCTTCAAAAAACTAAGGGAAGCTTTGGGAACAACGACTCAGCTCTGAGGGTCTCCATGTGCCCTGTGGATGTCATCTACCATGCTCCGAGCTTAGGGCAACTAGAGACGGTTAAAAGCTTCTTAGTAGACTGGAAGGTCCTTCCAGCCAAGAGTAAGGGCACAGAGCAGCAGCAGAGGAAAGTGGACGTGCCCACCAACACCACAGAGACATGCTCCAAACCTCCCATCTGTCCAGACATGTAATGAACCTGCCATCTGGACTCCTGTTTCCACCCTTCTGGAACCTGCCTATTTTTAGCCCCATGCCTCTGTTGAGATCAATGTATGCCTGGCATTTCCTCCATTCATTGTTTATCTGACCAACATTTATCTTATAGATATGGGCCTTGAAAATGTAAAGCTTTTTCAAGCATGGACCTGGCCCTCATGCAGCTCACAGTTTGGGTGGGAGATGAATGTAAATGACAATCAGGGAGCAATGTGGCAGGTGTCTTGACACAATGACAGAGAAGAGCCTCCTAATTAGTGATCTGACTGCGGGGTCACAAGCCACACCGAGTCCAAAACAGCCAGTCACTGCCCGTGTGTAGAAGAGACGGAGCTGTGACATCCCCTAAAGAACCCTAAGACAGTCGGGGAATGAATCAAGTAGACTGTGATGCCTGCTATAAATACAAGCCTAAGAATAGTAAGATCGACTGTTTCTGCAGCAGAGGAAACAGGTTTTCAGAGTCAGGGGGTTTATTGGCTGGTAAATGAAGCAGAGTTTTGAACGGCTGGTGCTAAAACTTTTTCAGAGCCCCTAACACAGGCCCAAGGAGGTGGCATTCTTAGCTCACTCTCCTTTGGGATTGATAATAGGTACATGTAGAAAAGTACAGGTCTCTGTGTTTATACTAGGAAACATGGCTGTGCTTGCCCGTTGGGTCTAGTGTTTTACCAGGGCTGGGATGGCCCTGGTAAAGCGGCCGTGGTGTTTTTTGTGTAAGGGTTAGAGATTATAATTCATCCCTTCCTAGCTCCTATCTATGAGTACTAAAAGGTCTCCTCTTTATAGGTTTAGTTGTCTTTCTCTAGCATCCTTCTGTTGCTATGATACCATGCAATCAGGTATAGAGTACCAGTGCTTTATAAACCAACACAGAGAAGGAGAAAGATGTCCAGTAGTGTGTCTGTCTTCTAGACAAGCAGAGTAAGAAAGATGAAGCAAGCAGGCAGAATTGTGGGTAGGCTGGAACTGTTGAAAGTTTGGCAGGCTGTCCTGGAGACAGACAGACAGATGAACTGGTGGACAGGCAGACAACCTTGTCATCCCTGTGAGGTTATACAGAGCTGTGAGTGGCTTTTTGTGTGAGTGGGTTAATCTGTGGATATTATGATTGTCGTTCCAGCGGAGTGTGGGAATTCGGTCACGGGCACTCAGGGCACTTTGCTGTCTCCTAACTTTCCTGTGAACTACAACAACAATCACGAATGTATCTACTCCATCCAGACCCAGCCAGGGAAGGGGATCCAACTTAAAGCCAAGGCATTTGAACTTGCTGAAGGAGACCTCCTCAAGGTAATGATGGATGATTTCATACAGTGTTGGGGGGCCATATGCAAAGCATGCTTACTTCCCCATCTATCCCTTGGTGGGTAGCCCAAACTTCCCTTTTCCACCTGAGTTCTGATGGATATCCTCACCTGGGAAAAAGTGAAGACCAATAGGGAGGGGTGTGTGGCCTTAGCATTTGCTTAGGAATCGCCTGCTCTTAGGGATGTGAGTTAGCTGCATAATAATAAAGTGGGGGATGTTGCAGTTGGTAAAGTACCTGCTTTGTAAGCAGAAGGAGTTCAGATCCCCTACACCCATGTGAAAGCCCAGCATGGTGGACACAGCTGTAATTCTGGCCACTACTCAGTCAGTAAGTTCTAGATTCTGTGAGAGAGCATGTGGCTAAAAATAAGTGGGAAAAGGTACCAAGGAAGGCATCTAACATCAATCCCACATTCACAAACACTCAAGTACATATACACATAAACATCAATGAAACATGTACTTGCACATATACTATACCACACACACAGAGATGTATGCACATAAAAGTTCTTATACATGTACAACATATAATACACAATTTAAAATATATACTGATGAACTCAAGTGGAGCAGTCAGTGAGTCAGATTTTTCCATTGTGGAATATAGTAATTTGAATGTAATTGGCCCCCATAAGCTCATAGGCAATGGCACTAAAAGAGGTGTGGCTATGATGAAGTAGGTATGGCTTGTTAGATGAAGTATGTCACTATAGAGACAGGCTTTAAGATTTCATATATGTTCAAGCCATACCCAGTGTCTCAGACTACTTCCTGTTGCCTGTGGGTCAAGATGTAAGATCTCATCCCCTTCTCCAGCACTATGTCTGCCTGAACGCCACCATGTCCACCATAATGACAATGGATTAAAATTCTGAAACCGTAAGCCACCCAATTAAACATCTTCATTTATAAGAATTGCTGTGGTCATGGCATCTCTTCCTAGCAATAGAAACCCTTACTAAGACAGAAGTAGACACTAGAAACTGGGATTTTGTTGTGATATGTCTGACCATTTTTTTTTTTGTTTTGAGGAATTTAGATTTTGGTGCTTTGGGTTAGAAAAAAAGTAGTATGCTTTAAGCACTGCTTAATGTGCCAGCCTAGCAGAAGCATGGAAGACAGTAATGCTAATGATTTGAACTGTTAGAGGTCCAGCTCAAGAGGTTTCAGAGGAGAAGAATTTCAATATGTTGCCTATAAATTTTGGTAAAGAATGTGGCTACTTTTTGCCCTTGTCTGAAGACTTTGCCTGCTAAAGTGACGAGTTTTGGATTAATTTCATTGGCAGAGGAAATCTCAAAACAGCGTAGTATAGACTCTGCTGTGTGGTTACTAGTATTTATCCTTATAAAGATCTATAATGAAAAACGACCAAGCTGAACAAGGAAAAATACAAAATGTACAATTTGAGAAGAAAAAGGAGCACCAGAAAGTGGAATGTAGATAAGTCCTGTATTCAAGGAGATAAAATATTAAGAAATGGAATAAAGGGAATGGTGACCTCGGGACAAGATTCCACCAGCTACATTTCCAACTTGTGGAAAGAAGTTTAAAAAAGAATTAAAAAAAAAAAGCTTAGAACCAGGTGTGGTAGCACTTGCCTTTAATCCCAGCACTCAGAAAGCAGAGACTGGTAGATCTCTGAGTTTGAGGTCAGCCTCATCTGCAGAGCAAATTTCAGAAACGCCAAGCTTTGACAGTAAAAGAAACCATTGAAAACAAACAGTGGGTGAAAATGTAGTCAACAGAGGGGGCATTTTCCATCGCCAGCAAGCAGCAAAACTTGACAGCTTCAGTCCCATGGTTCTGGCTTGAGAGTCAAGGATAGAAA
Source organism: Sigmodon hispidus (assembly GCA_004025045.1). Lineage (NCBI taxonomy): Eukaryota > Metazoa > Chordata > Mammalia > Rodentia > Cricetidae > Sigmodon > Sigmodon hispidus. Next base: position 32,231 of record PVIH01004018.1, on the reverse strand, counting down.
AAAAGGGGGTTATGAAATATTTCTCTTAGACTAAGGAAAGCTGCTAAGAAAAATAAGTACGTGTCCAGGGTGTCCCTGAATAGAGGCCCAGAGAGGCATTGCATGAAGCTGGAAGTTGAAGCCTAAATTACCTTGGAAACCCCAAGGTATTAGGGATGTCAAGAGTCACAGAATATCTGCTAAGGAAAACTGCTAACAGAGAGGAGAATCAGCCCAAGAGAAAGAAATATGCTGCAGTCAACAAAGTTGAAAGGAGATGGAGATCTGAAGAGCATTTTGACATCAGGCATGGAGATGCAGTTTGCCCAGCAGGTCTTCAGTTTTGTTTTAGTCTAATATTTCCTCACTATGCTCTCTTCACTACATTTTTGAATGGTAATGTATGTCCTATGCCATTATATGTTGGACATATATGATCTATTTTTTTAATTTTGATCTTATAGGAATTACACATAAGAGATCGCATGAATCTTAGACGAGACTTTGAACTTTAAAACATTGTTGAGATTGTGATCAACTGTGGAGACTTTTGAAGTTGAACTAAACTCATTTTGCTTTTTGATATGAAGCGGAATGTAGAGATGGAATGTGGTTGTTTGAATGTAATTGGCCCCCATAAGTTGATAGGGAGTGACAGTAATATGAGGTGTGGCTTTGTTGCAATACTTATGACCTTGTTGGAGGAAGTGTGTCCACTTCCTGTGGGGGTGGGCTTTGAGGTCTCATATATGTTCAAGCCATGTTCAGTGTCTCAGACCACTTCCTGTTGCCTGTGGATCAAGATGTAGCTCCTTCTCCGCTCTCAGCTACCTCTCCAGCACCATGTCTGTCTGCATGCCACCATATCCCACCATGATGATAGTGAATTAACTTTTGAAACTATAAGCCAGCTACCACCCAATAAAATGTTTTCCTTTATAAGAGTTGTTATGGTCATGATATCTCTTCATAGCAATAGAAATCCTAACTAAGACATGGACCATGACCTTAAATCTGAATAATTAAGAACTCATAGAACCTGTGAGTGTGTGTGTGTGTTTGTGTGTGTGTGTACATGTGTACATACTTATATGTATCCTAGTTACTCTGTCGTTGCTAGAGCTATTTAAGAATAGAGAACCTCAGCTGAGAAAATGTATCCCTAAGATTGCCTGTAGGCAAGCCTATGGAACATTTGCTTAATTGTGGGTTGACCCAACCCCCTGTGATAACGTTTCTCTGGGACAGGGAGTCCTACAGAGTATACAAGGAAGCTGAGCAGGGCATGGAGAACAAAGCAGTAAATAACATTCCCCCAAGGCTTCTGTTGAGTTCCTGCCTTCAGTTCTGTCCTGACTTCCCTCAGTGATGGATCCCCCAAGTTGCTTTTGGATGGTGTTTTAAGTACAGCAATAGAAACCCTAATTAAGACAATGTGTGTGTGTGTGTGTGTGTGTGTGTGTGTACATGTGTGTGTGTATGTACATACATATTGTGGGTATACATGCTGTACTTGAAATGTTATATACAGTATATGAATACATGTATGTACATATTGTGTGATATGTGTGTAAGTAAGTACATATTGTACATGTTGTATGTAGTATCTGTGTACATGTGTGGATGAATATTGTATGCTTGAGTACATATTTTGTGTATAAGTGCATGTGTATGTATGCAATGTGTTTGTTATATGTATGAGTACAGGTTCTGTGTATGAATACATACATGTGTGTAGTGTATGTGTGAGTACATGAGTGTATGTTATGTGTATACATTTTGGGGGTATATAGTGTATATTTGTATGTGCATGTGTATGTGTGGTCCATATGTGTATATGGTTGGTGTGTATAATGTGAATGTATGAGTACATGATGTGTGTGCACACACTTTCTTACATACATTTCCACATGTATGTGAATCTATGAGTCCAGTCTGGTACATCTGCTCACTTGCATCTGCACCATGTGTCAGCGTGCTTTGTGCTCATAGACTTACATGCCTTGAGCATGCAGAAGCACCACTGTGCTGTGACAGCGGCCTCTGAGTGTCAACAGGCTGAGGGAAATGAGCTCATTAGGGAAAGAAATGGCAGGAGTCCTGATGTCAGAGGGAGTTACCGGGAGCCTGAGAGACATCTGTCTTGGATTTCTTTGTGTGTGTTTAAGCGGCTGTTGCTGATAATGTGAAGGGTATTCATGTGTGGGTAATGAACAGTTGAACTTGAGGAATGTACTAAAGAACTACAGTACTAAAATGGATTATACAAAAAACACCCAGATTTAGTCATTTTCATCTCAAGCCAAGGAACTTTACTAGCTTATCCTAATGCAATTTCATCCTCAGCAGCTGGAAAAATACTAACATGAGAAACATTCAGAACAACCTAAGGCCATTACTCTGGGAAGTATAACAAGAGCTATTAAATGACCATCGTGTTTATGTACATTCGGTACGTTGACCTTTCCCTAGAATCTGTGCACTGTCTCTCTCTCTCTCATGCACACACACACACACACACACACACACACACACACACACACACACACACACACTAGCTTATTCTTTGTCTAGGTGGGAGAATTTCTCATTTTCTTACCTCACCCTTTATGAAATAACTGAGTAATGTGTAAAACAACTCAGTAACTCAGTGGATATTGAGACATGTTGGGGCTTTTGATTTTCACACACACAGACCCACACGCACACATGCACATGCATCTGAAGTCACTGAACTGTCTAGAGCAATGGTTCTCAATCTGTGTTTGGTTCTTTGGGACCCCATTTCACAGGGGTCACATGTCGGATATCCTGCATACCAGATATTTCCATTACAATCTACAACAGTAGCAATATTACAGTTATGCAGTAGCAATGGAATAATCTTACGGTTGGGGGTCACCACAGCATGAGGAACTGTATTGAAGGCAGTAGAAAGGCTGAGAACCAGAGCTCAGAGCAAGCTTCTGGAGAAAAGAAGGTGAGGTCTCCAGGAGATTGATTGGGGTGGCATCGTTTGTCCCTTTTCGGCTCCAGCTCTTCTTCCCAGGACTCTTTAACCTCTTAGAAAGAACTCAGGATATAGCCAGAGAACAAAACTCTTTTAAGACTCAAAGAAACTGTGAGTCACAGAGCTGCCCTATAGACAGTCAGCAGGAATGCCAGACCTGCCAGTCTGTTGACCTCAACTGTGGTTGATATATAAAATGAATAAAAATAATTCTTAAATTTAAAAAAAATTACAAAAGAAGAAGAAGCCTGGAGCATGATTATTGCCCTCAGCAACCTCTGACCTGTGCCTTGGTGCAACTGGCTCACCTTCCACACTGCTGCTGTGTTCCTTACCTGTGCTTCCAAAGGTAACTAACTGGTGTACATCTGAGCAGCCCAGGGTATCTGTCACCAGACCAGGGTGTCTGTCACCTTTTCAACTTTGTCTCCCAAGATAGTATTAATATGTTTCATGCAGTTGACTGATCCTTAAGCCTGAGGCTTGTATTTCTGACCTGGCATGTTCTCCTGCATCTATGACTTCTGACTTGCTGATTACCGTAAAAACTAAAAGTTTCCTGAAGTTTGAATTAGTTCACACACTCTGGCCTGCTTCCTGTTGCCACCTCACAATCTTTGATATGGCCCCTGGAGCTGATTTTCCTGCCACTCTGACATGAGGAAGACAGGAGAGGACTTAAAATATAGCAGTATAGAAGACAACTCCCAGATCAAGATATCAGAGGACACACATGTGCATATTACAGCCTGCACAGGCCCCCATTAGGATAGCTAAGGGCATGTGAACAAAGATAGTTTCAGCCCTGGAAATCAGGCAAAGGTGTCTTTTATATGTAACATAAAAGAATTTATAATGGATATAGATATAGGTTTACCCAGTTCTCAGTTCTAGAGGCGTGGGGGTTATAAACCCAGGAATATGGTGCTGCAACCAAAGAGAGCCTCCTTGCTTTATTGTAACAGGGCAGAGAGAGCATCCTGTGATGATTTCCCACTTGTGGATTAGCATCACAGATCCCAAGGGAGAGCTGGGGAAATAGATGGCTCCGTGGGCAAAGTGTCCCACAAATACATGATGACCCAAGTTTGGCCTCTAACACCCATGCAAAAATCTAGGCACAGGGGCACAGGCTTGCAAAACTAGCACTGATGAATTGGAATCAGGGAGACCCATGGGCTCTCTGGTCAGCCCTCTTAGCCTAACCATTGAACTACATGACCCAAAGAGACTTATATCAGAGAGCAAAGTACATGGTTCCTGAAGAACAATACCCAAGACTGACCTCTGGCCTATACACGCATGTACACCCCATGTACCTATACCCATATATACCCACCCACACCTGCATAGACATACATTTTAAAAAAAAAAAAGGCGCATCCATGCACATCAGAGGGTAAGGCCATTGTGGGGCCAAGATCTCAATCCTCCCCACTCTTCATCATGAGCAACAGGATTGAAAGACAACAGAGGCCAATTCTGTCCTGACGTAACATTCTGGATTCTGTTGACACTCCAGGAAAACATTATCAAGAGTTGTCAGGCTCAGCAGAGAAGGGACTGCCACCATCCCAACAGCCCTCCACTGGAAACACTTCTGCCCACCAGGGCACTTTCTGGCATAGCTCATCTGCTTGCCATTAGAATGTAGGGGGTGTTTATATTCTCCGTTTCCATTCTGCCTTGGCAATGATGTGCCAACAAGGAAATTAACCAGATATGTGTGAATATTCAGCAGATGAGAAGGGAACCTGTCTGAGAGATCAGAGCTAATTGCCTCTCTGTTTGCCACAAAGAGCAGAAACATACTTTTAAAGCTCCTAATTGGTATTCTTCACAGGAGTTGAGAGAATATTGTATTTATGGCACAAAATAGGCAATAATGAAAACAGAGCTATCTCCAATGAGGGAAGATTGGACGGAGATGAAAAACATGATCATCCAATTAAAACACCAAATGGAGACAATGTAGGGAGGTGGTAACACAAGAAATGAGATCAGCTCATTACAGGGCACTCTTGAGAACACTCAAAGGGATATGAAAAAGAGGATCCTTTTGTATTAATTAAATGTTCAATCAATCCACAATAAAACTTGATGTGCCAAATAACATGGCTACTAGAAATGTATATATATATATGTACATATATATATACACACACACACACACACATATGAATGAAAGTTAGTCATTGTGGGAGTTTCCATGGAAAATTCTAATATACTTTTGTGGGTCTCTGACATATCACCCACATGGAAAATAAATAAGGACTTGGTCATGTGAATAACATGGCAAAATAAACTCAAAGAGAGAAAGACACCTTCTGTTTGCTTGTGTTGGAGAATCTCCAGGTGTAGCCCCGATACTCTACTGCCTCAGCTTCCCATGTGTTGGGATGGCAGGCATACGTACACTCAAACTGGAAAAGATATTTTCAGAAGAAGAGCAGAAACTGGGCATGGTGATTCATGTTCATCATTCCTGTCCCTGGGAACTGAGCAGGAAGAATGTCGAGCTCAGGACAGCCTCAGTTACTCAGTGATAGGATTCTGTCGCCATCAGTCAGTCAATCAATCAAATAATACTAGGACAAAAACTAACTAGCAGTAGTAGAATTATCTGGAAAGTCAACTTTTCTTTTCAAAAGTGACTAATAAACCTGGAAGGATTGATCAAAAGAAGTGGCAGGTATAGAATATTACGGTGAAGAGGGATATAACTGTAGATGTAATCCAGAGGATGGGGACAGGGAAATAGGAACAGCTGTAAGCCAAGGAATCGGAAAGCTCAAAAGAAATCAAAACAGGCATATAAAATGTTATATATATATGATAAATCTTATATATATGATTATATATGTCTATATGATTAGAAAACGATAATACTTGGGACTGGAGAAATGGCTCAGAGGTTGAGTTTGTACTGATCTTCCAGAAGACCCAAGTTCAGTTCCCAGAACACATCTTACAGTTCCAAATTGCTTGTAGGTTCAGCCCCAAGAAATCTAATGCCCCCTTCTGGCCTCTGCTTGCACTGTACACACATGCACATATCCACATAAAGATACACATAACCACATAATTAAAATATTTTTAAGGCACTATTATTAGAAAGTGAAAACCCAAATAAGTAAGATACCATTTTTTACAAATTGAAAACCCCTGGGGCTGGAGAAATGGCTCAGTGGTTAAGAGCACCGTCTGCTCTTCCAGAGGACCCGGGTTCGATTCCCAGCACCCACATGGCAGCTAACAACTGTCTGTAGTTCCAGTTCCAGGCAAACACCAAGGAAAACCCCTGCATTCTCACAAATCCTTGGCAACTGATAAAGAAAAATATATTTTACTTAGGGGGTTCTGAGGGCAGACTCACTGGTACAAGAGATTAAACAGCTGTACATTTTCTGGAAGGCTGGACTGGTCCATGAGGCTGAAGCTCAGTGGGTCAGGTCCTCCATCCAAGAGAGAACAGGAAAGAGAACAGGCTTCTGCATACATGAACCCCCATCTTGAGCTGCCTTTCAACCACACCCATAATTCTATAGCTTCAATGGTCATAGGTGAATCCCAGAACTATGCTGGCCAAGATGCCATGCCTCTAGGTCAAGGTACCTGCTCTCTGATATACCTCTGTATCACCTCCCCAAAGCCCAGCCCAGCCTGGTTTACAGCTAATCTCTGCATGAGTCAAGCTGTTAGGTTATTACTGTAGCCACGCCCCCACCTGCATGAGCTCGCTCCAAAGCCTCTGATGTAAGCAGTGCCTACCCTTTAAAATCTCCAACCACGTGAAAGACGTTCTCTTTTTTCCCTTCTTCTCTGCCCCCTACTCTCTGTCTCCCCTCTTCCCCCCACCCCGCCCCAATTCTTAATACACCTAATATGGCTCTCTTGGCAGTGTACAGGCTAGTTCTTTTCACGCGCAAAATACTAACACAAGCTGCCCTCGAAATAAAGAAAAATAAAGATCCACCTTCCACTTCACATTTATAAATGACACAGATGTTAAAGTAATAGTGGTTGAGGAAGGGACAGTGGGGAGGCAGGGATGGTCAAATGGTGCAGAACCCTACCTTAGGGCTTTGTCTTTGGGATATGCTGCATAAAGGGATGGATAGAGTACATATAACAGAGTGCATATTTCAAAATCACAATAAAGAATGATAAGTGGGGCTGGAGAGGCAGCTCACTCAGCAAAGTGCCTGCCACACAAGTATAAAGACCTGAGTTCAGATCCCCAGAACCCACATGAAAGCCAGACTCATCTCACTGGTATATGCCTGCAGGTCCATACTGGAAAGTAGAAACAGGGAGAGCCTGGCACTTGCTAGCCACCCCACCTAGCCAGATCAGTGAACTCCAGGATCAGTGAGTGAGTGTGTGTGTGTGTGTGTGTGTGTGTGTGTGTGTGTGTGTTAATGAATATGTTAATTAGCTTTATTTAATTTTTCACTATTTATAAATTATAGCATCATTCCATATTCCACACAGATACAGCTTGTCAATCTAATTTGTAGTGTAAAGACTAAAAACTAAAAATAAAAACAGAAGCATGGATCTATCAAACCAATCTTATTTATGATCATTGATCCAAAAACCTCCAGACAATAGGATTGAATCCAGCAGCATGTCAAAACAAAGACAGCAGAGCAGGCAGGCTCCAAGACTGTGAGGCTGTGTTTACCCAACAAAAACCCTTGTGAAGTTATTGTTAGATATCTTGTAAGACTGCCATTGTCTAGGTCTAAACTCTTTAAACACTGAGAATTTCTAGTGCTTCAGTCTAATATTATAGGAATGCGTTAGTGAAAAGGAAGGAATGGAGAAAAGGAAGAAAGGAAGGACAGAAGGAAGAAAGGGTCCTGTAAATACACCTCAAAACATCCTGTGATGAAAGTCAATCCCCAGTCCGTATTCTTAAAATATTTAAAAAGGAAAAAAAAAAAAAACAAACAAAACTAAGAGTGAAACCTTCTCAACAGGAAAGCAGAAAGGCCCTTCTAAACACCACAATGAGCATTAGGTTTAATGAGAAAATTTCCAGCAGGATTCCAGGCACCAGAGCAACAAGACCAGTGGCCATGCCATTGCTAACCATTCTCAGCATTATGCTCCTGATCCAAGCCATTACAGTTAGACCCAGACACAACAAAGGAAGCTATAGAAAATAGAAAGAGTAGTAGAAAATTGTCTCGTTTATTTAGAAGACACAAATGAGTCAACTAATAAGCTATCAGAACCAATAAGACAATTCAACAAAGCAGCTGGTGTTTCTGTAACCAATTAAAACATGCAATCAGGAAAATAAAATTCTCATTTGTTATTGAGGCAAAAACTGGAAAACATATAGAAATATAACCCCCCCCCAGCCCATGAATAGTCTTTGCAAGTAAATTATAAAACTTGATTTTTAAAAGAAGACAGAAATGTAAATAATGTGGGGAAATACCCACAGAGAATATGAACTTAGAAGCTCATGGGAGGGTGGTAGAATTGTTGGTCAGCGTACAGTCAACCCGGCTCAGTCCTAGTGGTGATCTGGGAAAGTTGAAAATGAAAATTTGCTTCTGTTCCACATCTATCAAACTGGAAAAGAGCCTAACTTAGCCTGAGAACACCAAGCATTAGCACAGTTATAAAACCAGGGACAGGATGACTTGGGCAGCTTCCCACTTTGGAGAACAGCCTGGAGAGATCTGACATGATAGAGGGTGGGGACTGCCCTGTCGGCTGGCAGCATCTTTGTTCTGCTGGAATGTCCACAGAAACGCCACTCACATGTGTCAGTCATCCTGTATGGAAAGTTCCGTGCTGAGAGGGGAGGGAGCCAGATGCCCATACATTGTCCTGGATTTCTCAGGGAGATGCTCCTCTCTCTGCTACATACTGATGACTTGGCTCATCAAGTGGTAACCTGTTGGAAATATATTTTTAAAGATTTACTTTCTGATAGCGGAGAAAATTATAAAACCACCCAGGAATAAGTAAAGAGTCTTACTATGTAAAATGCAATGCCAACGTGGTCGGACAGAGCCATATATCAAAAGATTTGATGTTCTATCAGTGATTTGTTTCTTCAGATCAGTCCATTTCATGTAACTCAGTCAGAACAACATGGGACTTGCCTTTGAAAGGGGGTTGTTTCCTTTTTTAATTTGGAAGCTCTCAAGTGTATCTAGGACAGTAAATATGAGAGAATTCTTCTTTAAACGAAACAATTGAACACCTCTTCTGCAGACTTCACAGTATTCTAAAGCTACAACACCTAAACAAGTGTGAACCAGCACAGGAAGTACAGACAGAAGAGAAACTTCACAGACAAACCCTAACCCACAGGGCCATACTAGAATTAGATGTGCAACAGAGGTGGGTTTACAACTGGTGATGGGTAGGAGGCCTGGAATGGTGGTACACACCTTTAATTCCAACACTCAGGAGGCAGAAGCAGGAGAATCTCTGTGAGTTTAAGCCAGCCTGCTGTTCATAAGTTCTAGGCTAGCCAGAGATACATTGTAAGACCATATCTAAAAACAAAAAGAAACACCCCCAAGAGTTTGGCTTTCATTTTTTGCATGATTAATGAATTGGGGGGAAAGGTAAACTCTTGTATAATATGTAGAATAAATTTCAAATGGATTTAGGGCAAAAATATTAGCGGAAAAACCAGCTTTCTTATTTATTCCTATTGTATCTGCCTCAGCATGTATTCTAAATGCTGCTAAGTAAATAATCATGTTGTAGACTGTGTTAATTGTGTGCTGGACATCCCTATAGCTATTTAAATGCTGCTGTGGAAACTAAAGACTTGAAAATGATATGCACTGTATTAAGTGGAAGACTTGATTATCATATGCTCCTATAGTTAGATCATGTTTGTGTGTCTGTACATATTCACACATGTGTGCATATATGTGGAGACCCAAGGTCCACGTCAGGTACCTTTCTCAATCACTTCATCTCTCTGATCTTGGAGCTCACCAATTTGGACTGGTTAGCCAGGAAGAGCCAGGGTCCTGTCTGCCTCCTAAATGCTGGGATTACAGGCACATGCCACCGCCACATTAACTAAATCAGTGTGGGCAGAGCCCAGGAATGGCAGACTATAGCAACAGAAGAGATACCCATGAACAAATCTGAGTTTACGGACTAATACAAGAACTACATGTGAGGTAGGGATGGATTTAAAATTGGTGGTGGGAGAGTTCTTTACACGCAGGGCTTTGAAGCCTGGCTTGCCTCATACCTGAATCCTAGCTCTCAGGATTAAAACCTGACTCCTTAGCAAGGGTACTGGGGATCCGAACTCAAGTCCCCACGATTGAGGAGCAAGCATTTACCAGCAGACACATCTTTCCATTTCCAGGTCCTCTTTTTGGGGGAGCACACACACACACACACACACACACACACTGCATAGAACACATCAGCCTGGAATGATCTCCGAGGGAACATACAGGTTCAGAAGCTGTTTTCTTTCCTTCATGCTTTTCTGTTTTATACATTTTCCTGCAATGAATATTTTATCATAATGATTCAAATAACCTGTTGGTCCTTAATGGATTAGAACAAATTGTGCTTTGAGATTAAGGAGAAAAACCCCACACTCATTGTACTTATTAATTAACAATAATTTCTTAATACCACCATACAACATCCAGGGAATGTTGAGATCTCCAAATTATCTCATAAATGTCATCATATATTTTTGGATTTACAGTTTATCTGAGCCAGGCTCCAAATAAAATCTGCATGCTGGATTTGCTGTTGGCTGTATATTAACCTGTATATAACCTATCCTGTCTCCTTTTCTTCTTCTAATTTTGTTTGTTGAGGAACAGATTCATTTGCTCTGTGTTCTTCTCTATATTCCAATTCTGATTTTGACCTGCCTGGGGCATCATTTCATCCAAACTTCTGGCCTAGGTTTTTCCTGTTAGATGGAAATTCAATGCAAAAGCTCCCTTTGGCTCGATCTGATATTTCTAGGTGCATCCAACAACTTTATATACAGTAGTCTGTTCCCCACTAAGAAGCTTGGGATGTCTGATTTCTTATCATGATGCGGTGATGGTTGACTATTGATGTCTTGATCCATTAATTCCAACAGATGTTTTCATGGGTTTAAAAAAATGTTTTTATGGTTTTGGAGATAGCTCAAAGGGTTAAGAGTTTGTTGTGTGACCATGGAGATCTGAGTTTGAGTCCTCAGAACCCATACAAAAAAAAAAAAAATGGATGTGGTAGTGTGCATCTGTAATTCCAGGGCATTTAGTGCAAGATGGGATGTGGGGAACAGGAGAATTCTGGAAGTCCTAAGGCCACCAAGCATGGTATATGCTGTGGCGGATGAGAATGATCCTGAGCAAACAAGCTTCTAAGAAGATGCAATGCAGGAGTAACACTCCAGACTCTCTTCTAGCCACAGCATGGCATGTGTGTCCACGTGCAGGGATAAACATACGCACATGCACGCACGTGCACACACACACACACTTAAAGAATGTTTTTTATAACAATTAGGACAAGGCAGAGGGCTCAGCTGTTTGAAGAGGTGTCATGTTAGAATAGAACTCCAAGATTCTTTTCCTATAGTCCAGAAAGGACCTGGGCTCCCAGAGCCTCAACAGAATCCTGCACCACACGGCGCTGATGTTAGCTGGAAGGATTACTTGGATTCTGAGATAGAAGGGTGGAAATATTGTTCCAATTTGCTGGCAGCTGGCACCACGTTGTGTGCCATGCACAGACATTCATCTCCCACCCATAGATCCCATCTTTGATATTTACCAAAGTGCCAGGGGGCCTTTCAATCCATCACAACTTCTGTTGTTATTTGTACAACTATCTAGAAAGGAGCAGCCACCTCGAGACCTAGGGAGCCAGTTCATTATTCTAATGATTGTTGCCTTTCCTGGTACCCAGAAATTCAGGGGACAGATGGGAATGAGAGAAGCCAGATGCCAGCACTATTCTCCCATTGACGAACCCAGCAGGCCCTAGGCTGGAGTTCTCATTATACCAGGAAGGGGCAGAGGCTTGGCCTGGGGAAAGTTAGCTCATCATAACATGGTGGTCATTTTTAACTACATCCTGCTTGTACCCGAGGGATCATGCCCAATAGAATAGCCAAGACAGGCCACTGCCACGGGCAGGCAGAACAATGGCTGTATTGTCTCCTGGAAGAACAAGAGTGTGGGTTGAGTGATGCACACATGCCATTTGCTTTCAGCCTATCTGTCTATAGAAACAGATGGCTTGGGGAATCAAGCCACCAGAGCCTGGCCTCCTGAGGCTGCTGAAGCATGAGCTGGTAGCATATGAACACCAAGGAAATAAGCAGATTGCACAGGATAGTTAGAGTAGCAACCAATTCCCAAAGTCTAGAGACATACTGGACACAGCACTATCCGCATGGGGAGAGGCGGCAAGCGACTCAGCGGCTGGCTTCACTCTGCCACCTTCTGAGCATCTGATGGCTATCTGCCTCTCTAGCAGCTGTTATTGATGCTGTACACTGGGAACGTGGGCTGCAGGGTGAGAAGACCTTGTTTGAAACAGGCAACTCTGATGTCATTGGGTCGGGGTCTCTGGTATCCAGGTCTATGACGGCAGTAACAACTCTGCCCGTTTGCTGGGGGTCTTCAGCCGCTCTGAGATGTTGGGGGTGACCTTGAACAGCACATCCAGCAGCCTGTGGCTCGACTTCATCACAGATGCCGAAAACACCAGCAAAGGCTTTGAACTTCAGTTTTCTAGTAAGTCTGTGTTGGGTCTGGATGGACTTTGAAGTCAGACTTTCCCATTTTGTTCATATGAGCTGGTGGGCCCAATAGACAGAAAACAATGCATGCTTAGATATGTCTTTTAAATCCAGTGGGTAACTGGTAACTGATGTGTGGATATCGAAAATGTGGCTTGTCCATACCATGCAGTATTATTTGGCAACCGAAAGGAAGAACTGATTTGTGCTTTAACATATATGAAGCTTTAAGATTCAACCCTGAGCAAAAGAAACCAGACACAAAGGACATACATTTTAAGAACTTCACAGAGCTAATACATAGAGAGAGAGGGAAAATTGGCTGAGGGAGTACGGGGAGAATATTCTACAACTGTGGCAATAATTTCACAATTATGTGAGTATAAGAGACAGTGGCGTTGTTCACTACTTAAGATGGCCAGATTGTGTCATAGTGACTCCAGTACCCCGGTGGTCTCTTCAGGATTTCCCTTACCTGGGTGCTGAGATGTCTCACACTGGGACCTTTGCCTCTTTCAGAAGTGACTCCATGTAAAGGGATTAAATAGAGTCACATTGGAATTCCATTTCTATTAACTGGAAAATGGTGCAGATTTCGAGCAATTTAGTTAACCTTCCCAAGTCAATGCTCTCAATTGTCGAGTGCCAATAATTACACCCACCTGTGAGACCCCTATGAATAACAAATGAGAAGCCAGGTCTTTGGAGTCCCACCGAGTACCATGGGAGCTCACAGGAGTCCCTCCTGCTCCTCCTCTTCCTCCTCCTCCAGCCCTTTCAACAGGGATGCTTGCATAGTGGTGTTCCCTGGGCTACTCTGCCCTCTCACGGCATCCCAGTGATCAAAACGAAAGCCACAGATCTTGCTCAGAGAATGCCACAGGCTCAACCAAAGAAACAGGAAATCCAGCCCCAAGTATGCAGGCTATTAAATATTGAGCTCATTTGCATAAAGTGGCAGAGGCATAATCCCTCTGCAGAGGATGGAAATAGGGCTGGGTCATGAGCCTGAGGCTGGCACACCTAGAAGAGGGGCCAGGACACCTCAGTATGTAAGCTGGAGGGAAGAAGAAGCAACCTGGATCTGTCACCATGGTTTCTGCTCACTGTCTTCTGTCTTCTCCAGGTTTCGAACTCATCCGATGTGAGGACCCAGGAACCCCACAGTTTGGCTACAAGGTTCATGATGGAGGTCATTTTGCAGGGAGTTCTGTGACCTTCAGCTGTGATCCTGGCTACAGTCTGCGGGGCAGTGAAGAGCTGATGTGTCTGAGCGGGGAACGCAGGACCTGGGACCGACCACTGCCCACCTGTGTCGGTAGGGTGCCTTTTTATTGGCAAGAAACTCCTTGGCCCCTTCCCTTACCTGGGCTCCAGCCCTGGCCTCAAAAAGGACCTGGGGGCATCAATCAGGATTGGATCTGCCTGTTAGTGAGCATTGTGGCTTGATAGCCACCCATCTCCGGTTCCTCACACTCACAGGTTATACACAGGCAGTACAGTCCACATGATGGCTTGCCATTGTCACACAGTTAGTCAGTGGTACCTGAGACAAGCCATGCTCTCGGAGATTCATCACAGGCCATAGAGGAGTGGTAGGGGAGAAAGACTAAGAAAAAGAGCTAGATCTAATCTCATGCCTAAAGAAGATCATGGTGGTGAGCGTGCATCCTCCTAGGCCTGCGGTTCTTGCAAGTTATCAGCTTTCCTGATGCTCAGAATCCCGTGACCCTACTCATCCTGTTTCCCCAAAACCAGCTTTTTCCAGTCAAGTCTCCTATTCCCAACACCCACAGTGTACCTGTGCAGTACAGATTGTCTCTGATGAGAATGAACTAGCCATGTAGGGGAGTCAGGAGTGCCTACCAAACCACACATGCTAGGAATAGGCAAGCAGGTGTCTGGGTATTTGGACACAGAGAAATAAGGAGAAAAGGAAAGCCTTTCCCTGACACTGGGAAGCTCCCATTTTCCAAAAAGAGTAGCTAGATCCTTGTCATGAGGGTGCATCCTGTCTATGGAGTTCTGTTCAGTTTCCAGATGTGAGAGGGCCCCACATAGAAAGCAACAGTTCAATTGAGACTTGGAAAAATAGGTAAGATCTCATCATGGGGGGAGGGGATAAATGGGTTTGCAGATGGTCTAGCCTGAGCACATACAGGGCCAAGTGGGTGGCCAGCATAGTGAGAAGCCCTAGTGACCATGGTTAACTTGGATAACTACATTGTAATGGGGTCTCTATATGACACACAGGCAAGAGGCAGAATTTAAAGCCAGAAAGTGGACAGTTTCAAGAAGACAATAGCTCTTGGGGTCTTCTTCTTTTGTTACTAAGATTGAGAAAGGCTGTAGGCATGTTTCTTCTCGTGTGTGTATGTGTGCGTGTGTATGTGTGTATCATGAGTGTGCACATGTGCATGCTCACGAGTGTGCAGGCAGGCATATGTGTGCACACTCATGATAAAACCAGGTCGGCTTCTGATTTTTTTACTCAAGAGCCATCCACTTTGTCCTTTGGGAACAGGGCCTCTCACGGGGAGCCGGAGCAGCCAAGTCAGCAAGACTCACTGACCCCAAAGATTCTCCTGGCTTTATTGCTCCAACCCTGGAACATAGGCCTAGGATTTTGCCACCTGTGACCATTCCTCTCTTTAATTCCCTTCTTGCATTCATGTTCCAGGCCCTAGATAGGTACTTAGGATTCAGAGTCAGCCATGGAGACACATGCATAAGCAGACAGCAGTGTGGTACCGCAAGGCAAGCAAACCAAAGCAAGCAAAATAAGTGAGAGACTGTGGCTCCCATAAGATAACTGTTTGCTTTGCAGAAAGGATTCCCTGACAGATCCCTCTGCCTGCCAACACCAACGTGTCAGTTACATTAGAGGATCTACTCAGTCAGGGCCTAGAAAGGCTATTATTATACTTCAGGCCTTGGAAATCATTAGGCAAGTGGGGTAGGGCTTGCTCTCTCTCTCTCTCTCTCTCTCTCTCTCTCTCTCTCTCTCTCTCTCTGTCTGTCTCTCTCTGTCTCGTGTGTGTGTGTGTGTGTTACACATGCCATGTTGAGGGTAGAGTTCAGCATGGGCTCCTGAAGCGATTCCTGTTAACTATCTATTTGTTTTCTTCATTAATAAGGAGAATTCTCAGCCAGGACTCTACGATGGGCAGAAGGGAGCAGGCCAGGAAAAATAGATCCCCTAGCCACTTGTGAACACTGCAAGCTGTACACTCAGGTTTTTCTCCTAGGTCCCTGTGAAGCTTTTCCCAGGGCTCCTGTCTCCAAATGCCCACCCTCTAAGCTGGAAGCAGGATGTGCTGCTCCTAGCCAAGGTCATGGATGATGCTCTCCCCCATCCAGCTTCCTGCTCACGATCAGATTGTTACCCCCTCACTCACTCCCTGCCACAGGCTCATTTACCTTGGTGTCTTTCAGTCAAGTTAGAACCACCCGTCCCCTCAGCACCACAGAATGGTGGCCCCCAGGGATGGCTCTGGTGTTCTGAGTACTCCTATTGGAAGAAGGTCCCTTCTGCAACCCTTCCTTAGTGGCCCTCAGTGTCAGAGTGATGCTTGATGGGTCAGTCCCAGTAACAGGTGAAGCTCAGTCTCCCCTCTGTGACTTCTCCAGCTTTTAGCTCCTCAGCTTCTCGCTTAACCAACCACATACTTTCCTACACAGCTAGGCCTTAAACTCTTCATTTTCCCTCATGCTTCCTTGGTTCAGACACAGTAATTTTCCTGGGAAGCAATAAGCTTCTACTCACTGGGCCGTGTATCTATTCATTCAGTAAATACTTATTAAACTTGTGTGCCCTATGCTCTACCACACGCTTGATATGCAGTCTACAGCGAGGTCTCTGGAGCCAAGAGTCTGGCAGGGCAGGGGACACAGACACTATTTTGATACACTTGCAATATACTTGTTTTATTCACACTGTGCTGAGGACACAGAGGGAGACAGTATCCAATTTACCTGAGCAGAGGAGTGTATCACAGGGAATGCACTTACTTACCATGTTGTTGGTCCAAGCAGAGGCTGCCTGGGCCGTGGAGTAAGTTCATCAGACTTGGCAGGACCAGCATTCCTGGAGTCAGGGAGGCCAAAGGAAGGGCTACCAGAGGCACGGCACGTTCTTATCTTTGGAAGTCCTTCAGATAGTGCTTTGCAGATGGACAACTATGCCAGCCAACAGGGAGATAGAGAAGGCCTGAGACAAAGTGGAGACAAAGTGGAAAATGTCTCTCAGAGATGCAGGGGTAGGGTCTTGAAGGTATACCTGACAAGAGGATGCTACACCTGGGGGACCACCAGTTTATGGGTTAAGTGAGTTACGCTGATGGAGAGCACAGATCTCTCCATGGGTTTCCCTGCATGAGGCTCAATCCTCTGTGCCGCGCTGAGCTGCTAGTCCAGGCCTCTTCCCCGCTTTGCAAAGAGAGTTCATTCCCATGTATGCACACTGCGCTTCTTCCCAGCAGCCTGGTACACATCCCATGTTCTCTGGCCCTGCTCTCCACCACTGCACATCCCCAGCCTGTCCTACACCCCTTCTCTTCCCTTCGACTAAGCTCTCTTCCTCTGATCCTTCCCAGCCTCCCCTGCAGCCACCCAAGCTGTGCAACTCGGGGTCTTTTCTTCAAAGTGCATTTGAATCCAAGCACTCCCTGACTCTCTGTCCTACATGACTAGGGGCTGGCCTCTTTGCACCAACACTTGCTAGGATTGTGCATGTGCCAGGACAGGCACATGTGTACTGGTGTCTCCTCCACTGGCCATGGCCTAGAGAAGGACAGAATCTAGTCAGCAGTGTGCTCCCTGGCAGCTAATAGATACAAGTCCCTTCCTGCTCTACCCTAAGAAGTGCCAAGGAGTTTGGATATGGAATAGGCAGCTAGTCCTACCCTTGGGGGCTGAGTCACTTGCAAGTTTATTAACCCATTGAAAATACACAATTCAATTGTTTTTGTTCACTCACGTGGTTGTGTAACTACTGTCACAAAGATTTAAACACTTTGTCCTTCAAGAAGAAAGTCTACTACTTGGTAGCAGTCACTCATTAGTCCCGAAGCCTAGGTAAACTAATGTGCCTTTCATTCTCTAGGCCTGCTTATTCTCTGGGTATTTTTTTATAAGTGAAATTACACAATATATAGTCTTTTGTGTCTGGTTTCTTTCACTTAGCATTGTGTTTTCCAAATCCACATTGTACAATGTAGGTGAACTGCATTCCTTTTTATGGGTGACTAACTTCCTGCCAATAGATACAACATATTTTGTATTATCTTCCTCTGGTTGATAGACACTGGTCTTATCTGAACTTATTGACTACTATGAATAACACTGCTAAGAACATTTATGTTCAAGTTTTTATGGGACTTTATGTCTTCACTTCTTCTGAGAGAAGAATTACATATTGTACAGTAACTTATATTTAACAGTTTTAAGAAACTACCTACCAGCTTCCTTTCCAAAGTGGCTGTATCATTGTACATTCCTACCAGCAACAGGAAGGCTCCGGTCCCCCACAGCCTCGCCTACACTTGCTATTTTATTAACAAAACCTGTCACAACCATGCTGGTGGGGATGGGGTGATTATGATTTTGATTGACAGTTCTGTAACAATGACAAATTATTGTAAGCATCTCTTCATGCTCATATTGGCCATTCATATATCTTCTTTAGATACATGTCTACTAATATCTTTTGCCTAGTTTTCAATAGGGTTGTGTGTCTTTTATTATTGAGTATTAAGGATTTGTTTCTGGTTTTGAGTACTAGTCTCCCATAGGGAGCTTTTGGCATGCTCGGCCTCACTGCCTGGGATGGGCTCCAGGGATCTGGGAGGCATCAGTGACTGCCCAGTGCTCAGGCTACCCAATGATACTTGTTCCATTGCATTTCTTTCAGCTGAATGTGGAGGGGCAGTGAGAGGAGAGGTGTCAGGGCAGGTCTTGTCGCCTGGGTACCCAGCCCCCTATGAACACAATCTCAACTGCATCTGGACCATCGAGGCAGACGCCGGGTGCACCATTGGGTAAGTGTCCAGAGAAACACTTGCCACATGTTGTCAAGGGGAGCTGTCACCAGCATCATTGACAGACCCAGTTGTCCGGGCCCTCCTACCACACTGGAGGCCTGTGGGACACAGCCTCTCGGGGCTGCATCTAAGGCCGTACAACTCACTGCTGGGACATTTCTCCCATAAAGCAGCAGGGGTCCAGGCTTGAAGCTACACAGCCCAGGTTTGGATCCCAGCCCCTTCACTGACTTTGAGTGAGAGTCAATCACTGTGAGTCTCTTTTTCTGTGAAGGTGGGGTGTTAGGTAAATCTCTGGAGTAACATTGTGCATACCGGGCTCAGTGTGACATTTCAATCACCGTGACGGTGACAGTCCTCGAGGCTGGTCCATATCTGCTTGAGCTATGTGACCCGAGCATGTTGCTTCTGTTTCCTTCTCAGGTTCCTCATCTGTAAAGGGGGGGGCGGGGTGGACAGAAGTGCTCATATTTCAAGACTGTGTAGAATTAAGTAACAAAAGCCTGCAATATCCAGCATTGGTACATTTGTCTCCCAGGATAGCTCCCTTCCCAAATCAGTACCTGGCTCAGGAACTCCTTAGGGTCCCAGGCCATCAGAGAAGAATGAAGTGTCTCTGACTGGCGGGTGCACGACCTTTTTCAGGAGTTCTCCTCAACAATCCCATTGGTGATGTTAACAATAATAAACCCTGATGCATACACAGGTCCATTTACAAACAAGACATCTAAGCATTCGAGCAAAAGCTCTATATGTCTAAGCTTCATAAGCTACAAAGAAACTGGAGAATACCTCAGATCTTTCCAGATCTTCATATTTTATCACACTGCTGGCCTGGGTGAGCCTTGAACTGTTCAGAGGAGGCAAAATGCAGGTTGGAGCAGCAGTGTGTTCAGAGGTGTGAACAGTGGATTGAATGAGAGCACAGGCCAGCTGGAGTAGAGACTGCATGTAGATAAGACTCGATGAAATTAGATCTAGACCGCATAAAGGAGCAATGGCAAGGCTTGCACAGGATTGGTCCACCAAGGTTATTGACAGCACAGAGAGCTAATAGGAAGTCACCGTCAAGACTAGGGAACAAAGAGAGAGTCAACCAAAGGGTAGAGTTGTGACTACAGGTACCTACTCTGGGCTCTTCAGTAGGAGATATGAACGTTACTGAAAGAGCCGTAAACACTCATGTTCCTTGGCATGCACTGTTCACTTAGAATAAAGGAAATGCAATGTTCACCCTATCCACATTTTATAACTATATCCTACGTACTGGGATACACATGAGTAGTTATTATTTCACAAAGGGACAGTGCTGTTAGAGTGACCTTTGGGACACTCATCAGCCCATGTGTTCCCAATGAGGTCCATTGACATCAGAGAGTGAATGTTGAGCATCCTAGTCCAGGGTTCAGGGTCACCATGGATTGGGTCAATCCCTCCATGCTCTTTCTCGGCCCTTGTCTTCAGAGACAGTCTGAAAAAGATAAATTCAACCAACCCCCTATGTGTATACTCAGAGCCAAGAAAGCCCAGTGAGTAAGGGAATGGGAAGGATTGGGATGAGAAGGTAGCTGTATGGTTAGTGACTCTATAGTAAACCCTCCAGGCAATGGATGCTGGAGAGCAAATGGCCATTTCACTTAGGGCATGATATGCAAATCAGAGGACAGTCTGTTGACTCCTGATTCAGAGCATCATTCATTCATTTGTTCACTCCTTGTGTGACAGTGTTACTACATGTTGTTACACAAATAGAGGATCTGTACTTCCTGTTCAAAGAAAATCCTACAGGCCCACACAGAACAAGATTGAGGTGGTGTGGTAGTTTGAAAGAAAATGGCTCCCAAAGGGAGTGGCAATGTTAGGAGGTGTGCCCTTGTTGGAAGAAGTGTGTCACTGTGGAGGTGGGCTTTGAGGTCTGATATATGCTTAAGATATTGCTCAGTGTCTGAGTTCACTCCCTGTTGCCTTTGGATCAAGATGTAACACCTATGTCTGCCTGCCTACATACTCCCAGCCCACCACGCTCCCCACCATGATGATAGGGACGAAATCTCTGAAACTGGAAGCTGATACCTCAGTTAAATGTTTTCCTTTATAAGAGTTGCCATGGTCATGGTGTCTCTTGAGAACAATAGAATCCCTAACGAGACAGGTGGGAAGAGAGTTTAAAGGCAGATCAGGAGTTTCAGGAAGTCATTCTGAGAAGTTAACACCAGAGCTGAGCCCTCAGGGATGGTGAGAAGGGAGCCAGGTAGCTAAGGAGGAGGGCTGGAGGCAGGCAGGGAAGGGCTTCTCAACAAGGCAAGGCATTTTCCCACATTAATCCCCCATGACGGAGCTGGAGTTGGGAAGGATTCCCAGCCTAGATGGAGTCCTATGGTTTGGAGGCTGGCAGCCACAGAGGCTGGCAGAGCAGGGGCCACCATGGCAGAGGGCCTTGGGCTGTGTGCTAAGTTTGGGCATCTGGAAGTTTTATGGAAAGTGAGCTGAAGAGGCTGCGTTGGGGAGTCCTTGCGGGCAGGCCGTCTCCAGGGTTTGCTAGGCAGGGAAATCTAAACCAGGAAGCTGCACTTGAGATGCGGAAGGAGAAACCAGTTCAGAGAACATGTAAATGTTCCCACCAACCGACTTCATTCTTAGTAAATATGCAAATTATAGTTTCTCCTCCCCCACTTTGGCTCTGTAAGGAACAATACCTAAAATATACAAAAAGGAAGGAAGAAATATAACCAGCACCTGCCACTTAGTGAGGACTGTTGGGATTTTATCTCTTTTGTCTTTTCTTTCCCCTTGGAATTTTACTTGTCGCCTAGAGCATTCAAAAGTCCATTGGTGACATCTCGATGCTTGGTCTCTAGACATTTTTGACCATCACAGTCCAAAGAGACAATGTAACCCACATCAGCATCTCAAAGAGTCGCTTTAGCATATCCTTAGGAATTACAACTTTGCAGCAGGGATAGAAGAAGGCAGAACAGATTGACAGGCAGCAGATTCATGGGCCACGGGGGAAGCATCAGAAACAAGTGGAGGGATGCAGAGCAAGTATGAGGGCAAGTTCACTGCCAGCAAAGCTAGCTAGGAAGTGGAGGGGAGGCAGGAGGCTCAGGCCCAAACCAAAATGACAGATACCCTCTCCAGAACAGGGCAAGAAACAGGAGGCCATGGGGCTTGCTGCATGTGTGTTCCACACTTGTGTGTGTGTGTGTGTGTGTGTGCACATGCGCGTGCGCACAAAGGGAAATAGAATATGAAGATAATTGGACCTGCAAGATGGCTCAGTGTATAGAGGCACTTGCTGCCAAGCCTGGCATCCCAGGTTCAGTTTCCAGGCCTCACATGGCAGAAGAAGATGACTGGTTTCCCCACGTTACCCTCTGGCCTCTACAAGCATGCCGTGGCACACGCACACACACAATAATAAAAATTTTTAAAAGAATATGAAGATGCACCAGCCCTGCTTCTGACAAGCTTCTCACAGCCACAGTAGCTCCTGCTAAGCAGGCAGAGGTCACGGCCACACTGAGGTGCCGAGGATGGTAATGGAGGACAAGGCACTCCCCAGCGAGTCTCCACTGAGCCTCAGCATCTCTCTGCCTTCGTACACACTGGACAGATGTGTACAAATCTGTGTGCACATCTTCCTTTCCTCTCCTCTCCCTTCCTCCTTTTGACTCTCTCTCTCCTTCCCCATCTTCCTCCTTCCTCCTCTCCCCAACTCTCTCCCTCCCCCCTCACCCCTCCACTTCATCTCCCCTTGAATACCAGCAGCTAAATAAAAGGAGCTAATAATGAGAGGCCTTTGTGTTCAAGCCCCTATTTAGGATTTTTCTACACTGAATATTATTATAATTTTTCTATTTAAAAAAAAAAAACCAAGAGGCCAGAAAGATGCCTCAGCCTAATGGCCTGATTTTGAATGCTGAGATTCAAATGGTGGAGGAAGAGAGCCACACATGGCCTCTGTCTCTTTCTCCTACACACACAAGGGCACCTGTGTGACCATATTTTCTGTTTAATAAAAATAGGAAGTCGTTTTTAAACATTCAAAATGCCACATTGACAAAGGTCACAGGGAATAAATCCGAAGTCCACACATCTCACGATGGAATGTTACTACTCCACAAAATAACCCCAGGTCCCCTTTTGCTCTTTAAATTCTCCTAGGCATTTTGTGTAACCACATACACAAAGCAAATCCAGCCAGCACAATTTCTTGAACAAGTCTATCTTCTTGTGGCCATCGGTAGCAACTTGCTTTTAGTTTTAACACTTAACCACAGTCATGATCTTATGTCAATATCAAGGAACCTGCCTCCCCTGGCTAAGACTGCAGAGAAGGCCATTGTGTGCTGAGCCATAATTGACAGAGCTTCTCCTTACAGAAAAAGCAAATCATTTCAGATTTTTCACACCAATGAACATCTTTGTATATGGATCTTCGAACACATATCCAATTATTTCCTTTAGATGTATTCTTTGAAGGCAAACGTTGACACATGATCTTGAATTTCCTCCAGATAAGGAATCAGCTTTCTGCACCCTCAGTGGTCTATGGGAAGGCTGGCTTTCCACACAGCATCTCAGCCTGTGTCCATCCCTACTCCCCTTTATCAACTTACTGTTACCAGCTCTGTTGTGGGGCCAGGACATTTCACTACTGTACACAGTAGCTGCTTAGGCTCATTTCTAAATACCTTCTCATTTCCACTTAAATTCCAGGAAAATCTAAAATCTTTGTTAAAGTTACTAAGTGCTTATAAAATTTGCATGCTCTCTCTCTCCCTCTCTCTCTCTCCCTCTCTCTCTCTCCCTCTCTCTCTCTCTCTCTCTCTCTCTCTCTCTCTGTGTGTCTCTGTCTCTCTCTGTGTGTGTGTGTGTGTGTGTGTGTGTGTGTGTGTGTGTGTGTATGTAGGTATCTACGCATGTATATGCACCTTCATGGGAAGGCCAGATACCAACCCTGGATATCTTTCTCACTGGCTCTCCACTGGACCCTCTGAGATCTCTCACTAAATCTGGAGTTGAGCTCACTTGTTCAGCTGACCAGCAAGGCCCAGGGACCTTCTGTCTTTGCCAGTGCTGGTGTTACAGGAGCCCACTGCAAGGCTAGACTTTTTATGGGAGTTCCTTGTGCTCATGAAGCAAACACTTTACCAACAGCCCTCACTCTGGCCTCATGGTGTTTTTATTTCTACTGTATTTGTGCTCTTTTGACTTTTTCCAACCTATTTGCTTTATTAATCTTCCCCAGATGTTTTAGATATGAAAATACGCCAAGCTCCATATCTCTCTCACATCCTATGGAGCCTTCTTTCCTTCAAAATAAAAGATGCTCTGCTGCTTCTCAGCTAGGTCCTTCTGCTGTTGCCTCTGTCCTGTCCTTGGCTGATCTGATTTAATTGGTTTTGTTTTTTTTCTACTTCTGAAGACCTCTCCATTCTGTTTCCAGCAGTCCCTACCCCTCCCTCCCAGATCGCAATCCCCTCTGTCTGCTCATCCCGGAAACATTGTTACTTTTTTCACTTGGAGCCTTTTGTTTTCCGACTGCTCTTGACAGCCTGCATTTGTTTTTATCAATGTGCCATCATCTGCATCCCTCTGAGGACATCCTTGTGTTTTGTTTTACGATGTCACTTGTTTTCCCGCATCCACTGCATGGCTGTTCGGCCATTCCGGCTTGATTATTCAACTGGATTCTTGATGTCCCACGAGTTCCATTGTTTGTGCTACTTTGAGTCATAGCTAGGAGCCGGACTGGGCACAGGACTGCCTGGCTGCTCATTACCTGCCTAGCTTGGCATTCTTTCAACACTGTCTGTCTCTGTTCTCCTGTGAAATGGTGGTTCAGGGTACTGTCTCCTCGAGGAGGTTAAGTGGGTTGATGTTTATCACCCACTTAAGAATGGTAGTAGCTGCCCCAGAAATGAGATGAAGAGTTGTCCATTTTACCTAGTCAGTGCATCCCCTAAGTGCTGCAGACTGTGGGTCACCTCTAAAGGTCATGGTAGGAACAGGGGTGCCAGATGGAGGGGACGCGGGGTGGTTGCGACTCATGGCAGCACAGACAGAGACTCCAATGGGCCGTTCCAGAGACACCTGACCCCACCCTGCAGAAGAAGGGTCTCAGCAGGATCTTTAGGGTGGGGAGAACACTACATCAGTTCTCAATACAACAGATGCCGTTGGAACACTTTGAAGAAAGTAACAGTATTCAGTGCAACTAAAAACTGTGAAATGTTTTCCCAGGGTGAGGCATTGTACCAGGCCTGTCTGGTATAAGTATAAATAAGATAGTCTTTTTCCATCAAAATATCAGAGAGAAATCATGTCTATTAGAAATGGAAATAGAGAAACTGACTAAAGTTGGCTTCACAGATGGGGAGTTCTTTATTCTCTAAAACAAGAATCTAAAGGTCCCTCTGGACTTGGCCCAGCTGCTCATGGCACCCTGACTGCCCATGGCACCCTGACTGCCCATGGCACCCTGTCTGCCCGTGGCACCCTGACTGCCCATGGCAACCCGTCTGCCCATGGCACCCTGTCTGCCCATGACACCCTGACTGCCCATGGCACCTTGACTGCCCATGGCACCCTGTCTGCCCATGGCACCCTGGCTATTGCTGTGCCATACTGAGGCTTTCACCCTGTGGTCATCTAATCAGGGGCTACTTCTCCAATTACTGGATCTGTTTCCTAGAAGAAGGAAGGGGAAGAACCTAGAATTCTCTGCTCCTAAGCATGTGTGTTTTTCTTGAAGACTCACCACTTTTAAAGACACTGCCCTTCCTACAGTACATTAGGCACAACTCATTGAAGGAAAATGAAAAACCAGTGCCTCTTGTTTTATAGTCTCCATAGCAGAGACAGAGGAGAGGTGCGGAAACCGTACAGGTCCATCAAGATCCCAGCAGAGTGTGACAGTGTAGTCTGTGGATCGATGTACCTAGGTGGCACTGAAGGATAGGAAATTGGAAACAAACCAGTATCCCAGCTGTACTTAAAAGAGCAGAGGGTGTGGCGCTGTGGGGCAGATCAGTGGGTAATGTGTCCACTGCACAAGCATGAAGGCCTGAGTGGGGATCCCCAAAACTCACATAACAACTGGGTTCAGCAATGAAGGTGTCATTTCAATGCCGGGAAACAGCAGATGACTGAAACTCATTGGCCAGCTGATCTAGTGGAATAAAGTTCCAGGTTCAGTGGTAGAACATTTCTCTGTCAGGTAAGGTGGAGTGCAAAGGAGGAGATACCTGTGCCCATAAACACACACCTGTGCACATGTGTGCACTTATACACACATTACCCACCTGCACACATCTCATACTCGATAACAACAACAGTAGTTGAAGGCTAGTATGAAGGGCCTCCTGTGCTTACAAGACAGAGGAAGGCAGAGATATACATAGCCAAGTTTAACTATAGTATGATCTAGTGTGACAAAGTGATGTTGCTACTTCAGATAAAACCAGTTGTAGAAACTCAGTGGAGAAATTTGTTAGGAACCAGAGAAGGGCCTAATAAGACCATTTAGCAACCCTGGTTACATTCAGAAGAACAGAGTTTCTTGCATACAAGTACAGTTGGGTCCGGTAGCTATACAGGACTATATAGAGCAGGAGCAGGAAGGCAGGTGTGATGGTTCTTTACTGGTGTGC
Organism: Sigmodon hispidus; assembly: GCA_004025045.1. Classification (NCBI taxonomy): domain Eukaryota; kingdom Metazoa; phylum Chordata; class Mammalia; order Rodentia; family Cricetidae; genus Sigmodon; species Sigmodon hispidus. The sequence goes on along the minus strand of PVIH01004018.1, from coordinate 5,780 downwards.
AGGGTTCTGGGACTAGTGGGATGTGGGGGCCATTTTGCTATTGGACATTCTCTGCCTAATACCCAGATAACTGTAAGACTCCTGTTTGGTCAGTAAGTAGCTCTTTGCTCTGTTTAACCTATACGATGTCTTCTTTGTGATGAAGGTAAGGTTAAGTCACAAGCCTCATTCTTATTGATTGGCCACCCAGCAGCAAGGCTGCCATGGGGAGATTCTGAGGAAGTAGCTTCCCTGCCTAGTGGAGCTTGTCTTCCTGGGAGGATACCATACTAGACAAAATACCTGGCTGTGCCTGCAGCCCAGAGCCCCTACTGCACTTCTCAGATCTGTCATAATGCAGAGCTGTTCTCCACAGCGGTCAGCCAGCAAGCGGGCAGCTGGCCCAGAGGAGGCAGAAGGTACTGGAGGCAAAGCTTGTGTTCACAGATCTTGCCAGGGATGCTAGCCTCTGGGTTCAGCAGCTTCCAGGTTTCTTTTAAAAGAGCAGCGGTGAGTTAAACTTTAAACAGAGAAGGCCTGTGTATCGGCACCATGAGAGCAACCTCCTGATGGAGCCACACAGATCAGCACACCTAGCAGGTATCACTTTTCAGCCTTAAGTTTGCCTTGAGTCAGGAAATGGCCAAAAAGAGCCAGAAAGTCATTTTGAAGGAGAGGAGGTGGACAGCCCAGTAGGTATAAATGTGGCTTTATGAACAGCAATATGCTCTGATGATTTCGTTTCCCATGGATTGCCTCTAGAGAAAGAAACACAGCTACTTCAAATTATCCAAGTACAATAATCCAGCCAAGCCAGCCTGGGTAGTTGAATTAGCCAGAACACACCCTCTGGCTGCCAGCCAATGATCCCAGGCGTGAACTCTGATGTCTCTTGGGAGAATTAATACCGCCTGCCTTCTTGGCTGGCACACTGGACACACAGTAATCTCTCCCTCTGAAAAGACAGATTAAAAATAATAATGGACAAATAAGATAAATGTAGATTATGTTTCATAAAGTACAGCATTCGTGAGAAAAAAATAAATGTTTCTCTAAAGAAACAGATCCATTTTTTCCAGAAAAGTTGTTTTTATTTTATTTTATTTTATTTTGTTTAATATGCTAGGAGACAGAATATATATATATATAAAAGACAAAGGTTGGGGTTGTGGCTCAGTTGGTACAACACTTGCCTAGCATTCTAGTTTCATGCTGTTGCTGTGATGAAACACTCTGGTCAAGGGCAATTTGGAAGGAAAAGGCTGAATTAACTTATACTTCCGGGTCACAGTTTATGTCAGTGAAGGAAGTCAGGGTGGAAAGCTGTTTTCTGGATCACTCTCTGGCTCACTCACAGGCTTATGTTTAATTAGCATTATTATATAGCCCAGGACTCCCTGCCTAGCGATGGTGCCAGCCACAGTGGCATGAGACTTTCTACATCAATTAATAATCAAGGCGATCGCCTACAGATATGCCTGCAGGCCAGTCTGATCTAGGCAAGTCTTCAATCGAGGCTTTTCCCTCCCTTGACTCTGGGCTGTATCAAGTTGATAATTCATGATAACTAGGACACCTAGCCCTTGATTCCACCCCCAGGATGTCAAAAAAAAAAAAAAAACAGAATAGATGGTTGGTATTCTAATGGACTGTATACATACTACTGTCATTTCATTATAAAACCAAGAGATACAAATAGAGATGGATAAATTGGTGGAGGAGGGGAGCTCCTCAGAGAGAAAGGAAGTGACGGAGACAAATTGGGATGTGAAGAAAATAATGACATCATCACAATTAAAATCCACGGTGGCAGCATTTACCCTGCAAGAAATGAAAACATTTAAATAGGAGATAAACTCGAGAGTCTGAGGCTGAAGAGGAGCACTCCATGGTGCTGGAGAAAAGAATGTAACGAAGCGTGACACAGAGTGACAGCCACAAGCTGCATAAATGAAAGACAGTAGGCAGCAAATACTCCTGCCTCACAGTTCCAGAGGCTGGGTGGGCAGTCCACTAGCAAATCCCTCACAGAAGACAATGCAAGGGCAGCTCTAGGTCCAGAGTCCCTTGGCACATAAGAGGACAGCCTGAGACCACAGCCTGTGTCCAAAACAGCAGTCACCAGCCTAGAAGGTCACACCACCTCAGTGTCCTGAAGCCCACCCAGTTCAGTTCCCCTACTTTTGAAGAGAACTGAATTCCAATTGACCCCAAGAAGTAAAACCTCAAAGGTACCACCCAATAGCCCTGCTGGCCCAAAACCTTCACTTTTCTGCCAGCATCTATTCTTTGGATGCCATAATTTCATTCCCATTCAGCTATCACTATCGGCTTAATAGCGAGTTTGCTGCCGGATGGCTCAGAGGCCGGATGCTTCATAGAGCAAGTGTGATTTCCTCCTTGTCACTTCCAGTGTCTGCATTCTCATCTGGGGACTGATTTTTGAGCCTCTCCCTCCAGCCGCTGTACACTTACAGGCCACTTTCCCCGCTCACCATGCCAACCCCCATAGGGTCCATGCAGTCCACACTGGTGACAGGTTCCTGGGAAGGCCTACAGTGCTTCCATTTCCAGCCTCCCCTCCCCCCAGTGGAGGGCCTGTGAAGTCAACAGCTCAGGCTGTTACCACATGTTGCTTTCTCTCTTGCTCATGTCTGCATGTCTTTCCAATGTTCTGGGGATACAGACAAGCCAGCTGAGTGAGCATTGCCCCAGGAGCCAGATGTGTTCCGATTTCCTTCAGCCCAAGAGAGCTGAGGTGTTCCAGGAGGGTTTGCCTGGGAACAGCCCTGGGTGTATGGTGCGGGGAGGTGGGATAGAGGTGGATGGATCTTGTAATGACAGTCCAGAGCCCTCCTGGCTATTTAGATGCTGGCTGTAGTTGTTATAGAGACCAGCAGCAGATGGGGTCAGAGTGTGGTTTGGGAACTTCCCAAATCCTAGGGGAAAAGGTGACAGGGAGGGAGGGGGTCTGGACCCAAGGAGGCCTCTAGCTTTCCTACATCTTTCCAGGAGGATATTGGAAGTGCACACAAAGCAACCAGCAAGTTTTGGTGCTGCTCGCATCTATTACTGTGTTTTTCCGTGTCTCCTTTGGTGAGCAGCATGCTCCAGGTCTGCATACCCTGGAACCTCTAAATGAAGAGGTTTATACACAACACATCCCTCTTCCTGAGAGATGGCCTGTCCTGTGTCTATGGCCCCAGCAAGCAAGCACATGTGTGTATGAGCAAGGCATCCACAGAAAGAGACCTCACTGCCCCAGTACCTCCTAACCTGGGATCACAGTATAGAAGCCATCTTTAAACCAATGTTAGCACTCACCATTCACCTGCAGGAGGCAGCCCAGATAAGCCAAGTTGAGGGGGGGGGGCCCTATTGATCAGGATCTCCAATGGGCACCTATAGACTTCGATCTGTGTAAGTCTTCACCAGTAGTGTGAGTGACTTGGCAAAGCTAGCCCTGGCTGGTTTTGTCAAGTTTCATCAAGTCCTACTGTAGGAGGGTCCCTGCTGGCCCCCAGCTAAGGTATCTACTCTTACCTTTATCTACCTGTTCCTTCTGGTACAGCATTAATGATCCTTAATTCTAAGTCAGATCCTGTCAGGCCTCAGCTTAGGGTCCTTCAGCATCTTCCCTTAGCCAGTACAATAAAATCCATACTTCATTTCCAACCCCCAGCATCCCAGCAGGCCTGGCTCCTGCCTGCCACTTCAAAGCCCTTATGATCTTTCTGTTGCGCAAATGCCCCGGGGGACCTTCCTATTTGGGACCTTTGCACATGTTGCCCTTTATCTGGGGGACGCTGCCTGCCACCTCTTAACCTGGCCTGCTCTGCTGTGGCGGACCCCCTCTGAGCCTGCCATCTTGCTTAAATGTCACTCCCCTGAGAGGTCCTCCATGTGCTGTGTCCCTAAAGTGGTTACTCCGCCTGCCCCTCCTCCCACCAGCGCTCGCCACTGGGGTTTGTGTGAAGGTGATGCCATCTCCAGCGACTCCCAGAAAACGGCATCCTGGGTTGTTCATGTGTTGTTTGTTCATGCAGAGGCCTCGCACTTCCTCCTCTTTGCTCCTCCTCCTCCTCCTTCCTTCCTTCCTCCTCCTCCTTCTCCCCCTTCCTTCCTCCTCCTTCTCCTCCTCCTCCTCCTCCACCTCCTTCTCCTCCTCCTCCCTCTACTCTCCCCTCAGCCTCATCAATGTAAAACTTTTGTGTGGTTATCAGGTCAGCCAGACTCAACAAAATAAACACAGCCTTGACTCCATGTGGTGCTCAGGTACACTATTAATTATTGCTAGATCTTCTCCAGCCATGCCTGGCTCTCCTCTAGAGCTGTCTCCTTCAGGAAGTGGGGATAATGTCAAGGGTTTAAGTGCCCATGTCAGGCCTGAAAGATAATACTGAGATAACTACCGTTCACTGTCTAGCCATCCTTTGACTAGACTATGACATAAAAACAAAATCTTATTTCTAATGAAGCCAAAATCATACACTTATAGATTTCTGAGGAATAAGTCCAGGAAGTGTGCAAAGAAATAGCTAACAATGAAGCAAAAAACACCGTTATCCAGGCTTTCCCAACCGTGTACCTTAGGTAACAAAGATACCCATTCTCCTAATAGGAAGAATGGCCAATTCCAATATCAGTCTCACTGGGATTGTTTTTGGAAGTTGATAGCATAACGTTCAGTTGCTAGAGTCAATTGAAGACATACCTGAATAAATTAGGGAGAAGAAGATGAAGGGGGGTCCTTTGTGTCAGAAGTGTGAGGCTGTGGGAAGCTACAAGAATGCTGTGTTCTTGGTTCACAGGGAGCAGAAATCTGCACAGGCAGAAGTGTGCTCACTGAAACCGCATAGTTTCCAATGGGGCAGGTCAAATAGCCAGGAAACCCAGAGTGTTCCATTATGAGTCTGTCTGCTTAAGCCCCGTCTGTGCCCTGAGCATAGAGCCACAGTCAGAAAGATTGGCCCCACCCCCTCAAAAACCATACACAGGCCAGAGAGGCAGAGAACAAATGAGCGCACTAAGTATGTACTGACTGGTGCCAAGGAGAAATGGAGGCTTCAGTGTCTAAAATACAGAGGAGGCCACATCAGAAGATGCTAGGATAAGCTATTAGTGAGTAAATAACATGAAAGTGACAAATATTAATAGTGTCTGTATCAAAGCATTGAAACTGGAAGCCCTAGGAAAATATTGCAATTAGAATGTTTGTTTGAGAACGTCATACATGCATGTAATGTATTTTGATCAGATTTTCCCCATTTTCCCTCCAGTCCCCTACCACCCCTTTTTCTTCCCAATTTGTGTGCTGTTTGTTTGTTCTTGTTTGTTTTACCCACTGAATTCACTTGGCAGTGCCTTACATGAATGGCGTATAGGACCTTCTTTCTCCCCGATCATAGCCTCTCAGAGACCATACCCGAGAAGAAACTGACTCTCCCTTTCAGTAGCCATCAGTTACCAACAGCTCCCCAACTAAAAGTTAGACCTCATGAATGCCCCATCCACAGGCAAACTCTGAACAAGTCTTGGACACAGCATCGGAGCTCATATGTGCAACAGCATTCTGGTACCCAGCAAGTCATTTCCTTACTACCTCTTCTGGATGATACCATCCTTCCATCCCCTTAAGTGTTTTTTTTTTTTAATGTACTACATTTATTCATGTTTATTTATTTTGCTTATCTGCACATGTGTAGCAGCATGTATATGGAGGATGGAATACAGCCTTGTGGGAACTGGCTCCGGCTCCTCCTCCTCCTCCTCCTCCTCCTCCTCCTCCTCCTCCTCCTCCT